>JALIZH010030340.1:0-234174 GCA_030522465.1 Rhipicephalus appendiculatus | reverse complement strand
AAGTCGCCAGTTATCACCCACGGCTGGGGCGTCGATCTCCAAATTCCGCCTAAACGCTCGTAATCTAAACGAGTTGATGGAGATAAGTAGGCTCCGAGAATTGTGAATGGGATCTTATTCTTCACTGTTAGACAAACGTATTGGTTTTCTTCGCCAGGTGGTACTGGGTGATCAGCGTAAGTCAAGTCGCGGCGTATAAACACAAGAAACCATCGTGAGTAGCGCAATCGGACAGGACACACAGCAAGGAACAGACGAGCACAGGCGCAAACTAACAACTGATTTTATTGAAGGCTGATCCACACCTTTATACATCAACAAGCTGCGCAGGCGCACCGTCACAACAACCAACAACCAAACAAGGAGCGATAAAAGATATTAAACAAGGCGCGAGAGAAATTGAATCTCAGCACTGTACAGCGCAATGTAAGTGTCGCTTACACACTCCTCACCTGCTTTCCTGATAAAAAACGCTTCTAATGTCTCGCGAGCTGTTTTTGTCTACGTCTATTCCTTGCTGTGTGTCCTGTCCGATTGCGCTACTACTCACGATGGTTTCCATGTCAAAACACCAACTAGCCCAACTGTCAACTCTTTTAAACACAAGAACCTTGCTGCATTCTCCGTGGGTGGAGGACATGAAGCATTCATATCCGGACAGTCTTAAGGGAGCTGACAGGTTGGGCTCGCATATCACAATGATAAGGAACTGGTTAGTGAAAACATACTGTCAGAAGTCGGACATGCGAGCCTTAAAGGGGTGGTGCCACCAAATTAGTGGATTGCACGTTCTTCACTGCAAGCGTTTCTTATAGCTCTAGGAAGCATGATACACGCACCAAGATTCACGTATTCTCGCTAAATAATTTAATATTGCCTTATTTATGCGGACAACTTTCGGTTTCGGTTTCTGGGTGACAAGTTGGACAGTGACGTAGCAGTGTAGGAGACTTGGTCACGTGACCGCACAAGGCTCGCGCAAAGATGAGCAGCACTTAGCCGGGAAGCGATCGAAACTTGGCGAGTGATGTAGCAACCGATGCTTTGCCGGTACGTTCGTTTCGGTGGTGGCGGAGGTCCGGAAGTCACTCACGTCACTACAGATCTGGTGCGACGTCACTACAACTTTTCGTTGTGCTTCCTATAGAGCTACGTCAGTTTTGATGTGCTAGCGATGAGCATCGACCGGGAGAATGAGCATTTAGGTACACCTTGGAAGTGAATTAAAATATATTCTAAACGTTTGCTGTGTCCGACCCTTCGTGTGGAGTGTCCTTGCATACAGAGGAAACCCACAACAGGCTTGTTATAGCCTCGAAATTTGATGGCACCGCCCCTTTAAGTCCTCTTGCGTTCCACTGAAAGACAGATGAATTCTTGACCTCCTCTTGAAACGGCCGCATCTCGCGGGCCATGGTTTTACCCTAGAGCTGCAAGCACCGGACTCGGAAGTGTCCAGCACCTGCAGCGCGCTCTGCGCAGACGAAGTCTTCATGTTGATTAGGAGAATGCGCATTGCGCTCATAAGCGATTGCAACATGACCATGACTTGGCGACCTTCAGTCGTGTTTGAATCAGCGGCTCGTGAGGACGTGGAGGTCGGCGGGAATCGATGCGGCTCTGAAGCAGGTTGCGCTCGTGGAAGTGAGGGCCACTCTTCACGAGGTGTTCCTGCTTTTGCTTTTGTTGTTTCCGTCTTCGCAAAACGTGGCAATCGGTGGTCAGTTGTTTTAACGGAAGAGTGCGTGTCCCTATCGGTAGATGTGACGTGTCGTGATGATCTTCGGTGACGATGCCGTCGTCGCCTGACAGCAGCCTCTCTGTGCGTTTAATTGTCACGCACCATACGTTTGAGTACCGCGCGCTCGTTCCGCAGTCGCGGGCAATCCTTAGATGACGCTTCCTGAGCACCATGGCAATTAGGGCACTTTAACGCAGTCGCGTGGCAGACGTCTTATGTATGAGGTTCAGCACACCGCTGGCACACAACAGCACTGGTACAGACACCTTTAACGTGTCCTATCTTGAAGCATTTGTAGTACTGAAGGGGCTTCGGTATGTATGGACGGACTTGGCGGCGAACATGACCAACTTTGACGTGTGTCGGAAGGCTGTCTCTCTCAAACACAAGCTTCAAGCAACTTGAATCACCAAGCCTTGCGATGTGCGTGATGCCTTCTGGGTGCCTTCTGTACATGGCTTTATTAAAATCGTAATGTCGGCAGATGGGATGGAGATGTCGACATCATAAATGACGCCAACACTGCCGTTACCGCCTGTCGGGATCACTGATCTCTGGCATTGTCGATTTCCGCCACGTTGCGTAGGCTTTGCAGTGCGCTCCGATGCAGAACATCTACTGCCAGTACATTCTTGCGTGGGTTGATCCTCACGTCTTTGATCTCATTTGGCACGAGTACCTCGAGAAATGCAGAGAGGACTTGCTTGTTTATTAGCCGCTAATTGGTCGTAGGATCCATGGCCATGAAGAGCATAGTGTGTGGCCAGCGCTGTGGTGTAGTCGTCACGGTGGATACGCTTGCGGACGATGATGTTCGCAGCAGTCTTCTTTTGGCATTTCGGCTCATGGCGACCGTGAAATCGTCGTCCGATGAGTCAACGTTGTCCGAGTAGAACTCCGTTGCCTCGCTGTCTGTGCCGCTTGAGGCGTTCCCACGTTTCCCTGACGCTGCCGAACGTGACGGTTGGGCGCCAGGAAGATCCTTAGAGGCTTCTTCATCCATTCTCGCATAGAGGGAGCGGTAGAATTAGCAGGAAAAGAAATCGAAAAAGCCGAGACACAACAAGCGTTCTATAACAGAATCACTTCGTCGGCTCCGGAGCACATGGCGCGCATAAACAGGAAGGGCCTCAAGACATTGACCAACGTTTGTGTGTGCGGGCGCCACTTCATAGCAGGTAGGTTGTGTTCCCAAATCCTGTGCGAAGTTGTTTCACCCGTTACGTGCGAGACCATGGTCACACGGAGGAGCCGAGTTCCCCAGTCAACAGTGCTTCGCTGCAGGCTGCATAATGTCCTGAACGATTCTCCTTCGTCATAAGCGCAAGGCAGTCGATCAGAACACGCCCACTACGTCAAACGATTCGCCGCACGAACATGGCGCGGTCACTGAAACATGTGCTCCGTTAGCTCGGTGATGCCGGATGGATGACAGCAAGAAGAGCCAGGGTAGGGGCCAGTTGGAACTTGTACTTCACAATGGCGTTGGACTCGGGCTCGTTTGTCTCTGTGTGTTAGTCCGTCGTTTTTTGCGCTGTTATTTTTATGATCATGTAAACTTGTACATCGTGCACAAAAGTTTACAGGATGACAGCAACTGACGTCACTTGCAAGTTATGTGTTGACAATGCCCTGACGGATAAGCGGGTAAAGGGCACCGTTAATCATTAGAACAAGTATATCGCATGTGTTAAACAAGCTGTGTATGTCATTCCATTATGGGGTTATTTTGGGTTCAACGTCCCAAACAACGACATGATTATGAGGAACGCCGTAGCGGAAGCCTCAGGAAATTTCGACTACCTGGGGTTCTTTAAGGTGCACCTAAATCTAAGTACGCGGGCCTCAAGCATTTTCGCCTCCATCGAAAATGCGGCCGCCGGGGCCGTGATTCGATCCCGCGAGCTGCCTGTCAGCACTCAAGCCACCGTGGTGGGTCGTGTCCAAAATTAATCAGGAGGCAGCGGTGTAGTAGTTTTTCCGGTTTCACGACACAGTTGATGCGTTGCCCCAACGCGTTCACGAGAAGAGATCGACTGCAAAATCTACTTCAGCACAGTGGCCCGAAATTTTTTTTTGCCATGGCATACAGAGCCGAAAATGACCATTTCAAGGAGGTGCCCCTCCCGAAATCAAGGAGGTGCCCCCCCCCCCCCCCGAAAAAAATTTCTGGCTACGCCCCTGCTTCAGCAACCTTGTTTTTGCGTATTGCTTTTGGCTAAACGTAACACGAGCTCGAAGTGTCTGCTTCTAATTTGCGGCCGTTTGTCGCCAGCTCGGTAACCTCCACCCACCCAAGTTTTCTCCTCCTGGTCTAATTCTTGATCATAGTGATGTCATGCTATGTTGAGTGCACGACAAAACTAGCTGCGTCTGTGAAGTCAGTTCTCCGCTTATTCAATCCTTGCAATAGACACTTCTCATAATTGTAAAACTTGACTTTCCTGCGATGCAGTTAGCCCACAAATGGTGGCTAGTCACTTCTGTAAACAATTGTTCAAGCGCAGTTCGCTTGCGCTGTGATGCCGAAAATGTATAATAGACAGGCACGTGCAACTATGACTTCATCTCCAATGCGTGCTTCTCGCGCAGAATAAAGAGGGGGAAAATGAATTTGTGGGATTTGTGGGCTTGTCGCGTGATCTGTTATAGAAGGTGCTAAGAAGTTGTAGACAGTGCCTCCTCCGCAGCAGCATGGCGTCGCAGATGGAACGAGGCAAGCGGCGGGGAACTGCGGAATAGTACGACAAATTGATAGTACCGGAATCATTGTGAACCGTTTTCTCCTAGAGCTGCGTAAGCCATCGTGCTGCTCTAGCTCACCCAGTAAAGAAGAAAGAAAAAAAGAAGAGTGGGGCTGGGGGGTGGCCTCCTTCCTTTTCACGACACGCTCTTAAGTCCTCGATTCGGTGTTGAACACGTGGAAAACGGTTGTGTGACGTCAGCGATGCGGAGCATATGGCATGCGGCCACGTCGCTCGCTCTCAGTTCCTTGCGTATTTCAGCGAAAGCGCGCACTCGCGGTGTGCACAATAGCCCTCGCTACGGGGACCGAGAACGCTTTATTGTTAGTGGCTCTCGACTGAACCTTTCTTTGCATTGCTAAGAACATTTTCTTTTTGTTACCTGTGTTGTCTTTCGGAAGGATCGTCACGGAATTTATAGTCATCGGAATAATTTAGTGGAAGCCGTTGCAAAAGGAGCCTCTCTACGCAGATATTATTTTATATTCGAAGCGCGATATGCGGTTCGGGGATTATCACTTGAGCTTCTGCTGTTATCGATGACATTTCAGTGTTTTCTTCGAGTAACTCTAAGTTCATCAAGCTTTGGACTATCTTGCCGCACCTCACAGCATCTCATTCGGCTGGTCGTTCCACGCAAGGGCGAATAGCATTTTGTCGGTAAACGCGTGTGGAGGCCACGTTTGTGAACCTGCGGCCTCGTTTAAAATCCGGACTCAAATTCTGTGCGTTGCGGCAACGTTTTCTCGCGCGTATATCTTTCGGGAAAGTCGTTCGTTTCCACTTGCGTAAAAATTACTATATATATATATATATATATATATATATATATATATATATATATATATATATATATATATATATATATATATATATATATATATTTCTAATGAGAACCACATAGTTATAATCATCATAGGCTGTAACGAGGATGTGCATTCGTTTGTCAGGTTTCTGAAATAGATCGGTAAAACAATGTCTTTCAGCGCATGCTAACCTTCTTTTCGGTGTCACGCGCAAAAGCCAACGTCGTGCCACTGACGGTGGTGAAGTTTAATGACAAATGTGTGGCTCTAAAACATTTTTGCCTCTCTCAGTGGTCACTCATTACTCTTTTTCGGCGCCTTTCTCTCTTACATTATGGTCGTAAACATGCGCGCAATGAGCGTGGAGCCAACCACGTGGTAGATGCAATGAGACAGGCAGCTTGAACTAGCCCTTGTGCAGACAGGTGTGGATGTTTCAGGCAAACCAGCCTGCCACATGTGCGCTTCGCGAACACTTTTTTTTTGTCCACTTTAGCGCTTGATCATTATAACAATGCCCCCTCCACATTTGTGCTGACGACTTTTTTCTTTGTCTCGCAGGATGATGCAGACTACACTCGCAACGTTGTTGCTGGCGGCCGCCACGTTGTGTCTTGCAAACGACGCATCTAAGACGCCGCCTCCCACTGGCCAGCAGCAACAGCAGCAATTCTACCAACCGCCAAAGCCAGGTAAAGCACACATGTGTAGCGATCGCTACTGAGGCCAGTTCGCATTGTTTCGCGCAGTTCTTTCTTTTCTTTGCGCGCGCAATTGTTCATTGTCCTTGGTGGTGGCGAGTCGGTACAACGTATGCAGTGAGCTGTCAGCCTGCAAGCAAGAAAGCTTGCAGTAAGAACTATATGCTCTACAGATTGACCGAACTTATTAACAGCGGAGCTCTTTATTGTCGACGTCAGAAAAATACCCATCCGCAGCTCCAGAAATTGGGCAAGCCACACAACTCGATGGAACGTTAGCGTGGATTAGTTGGTGATTCAGCATTCTGTGTATTTGCCCAGCGCAAAATGAACGAGGACGGATGAGAGGTGTCCTCTCATCTGTCCTGGTTCATTGTGCACTGTGCAAATATGTCGATACCGCTACGCACCTCTGTTCCATTAACAATGAAGCGGTCTACAACTGTAATCGTCGCGATGGGTAAATTCGTGCTTTCTCCAAAACAGACAGACGGACAGACAGACAGAGCCTGCGTGGTATTTTGGTTCATTGAATTCCAAGGTGGTCCTGAGTCTGTTAGGCTATTAGCTATCACCTCTGTAAATAGCTTGTAGACAACGGACAGACAGCTGACCGACCTGTAATTTTTCGTGTCCTTGACGTTCTTTTTCTTATGGATTAGGAGTATTTTACCATTTTTCGAAGATTTTGGTACCCTCCCCGTCAAGAGACACTTCCTATACAAGTTGGCCAGTTTTTCTTGCACAATCTCTCCACTGTGTTTTAACAGTTCTGATGTTACCTAATCTTCATCAGCGGCATTGCCTCTTCGCATTCCCTCGAAGGCTTCCATGGGGGGCATTGCATAGGGGGGGGGGGGGGGAAGGTAGTTACAATACTGTAGGGTTACGTTTACGAAAGAAATATTTACACAGAACATGAAAAGGAAAATTCAAGCACAAGAAGTCCGCATACAAAGAAAACATGAGAAAACATGGTAATGCAATGTAGCACTCAGTAAGGCATGAAACAAGGTATGCAGTAATACAGATAATATTGGAACTAAACTAAACAAAAGAAAGCTACAAAATTTTACACTTCTACATTCCACATCTCCTTTAATTTGCTAACAAATGTGTCGTGATCGCGCGCAGTTACAATATAGCTTGGTACCGAAGCGAAAACAGCGCTCACTTGACGAGGACGGACTGAGGAAAGACACAAGCGCTGACTAACAACTGAAGTTTGCTCATACGCCATGAAAATATATAGCACGTATCAACAACAAAAAAGAGGATAGAGGCACAGCAAAAGGAGCAAGGCCTGATAAATGAACACTCAATGCAGTTTACCAAGAGGGACCATGATTATGTAGCCCCCCGATAGGAAGGCTAGCTCTTTATCTAAAAGGGCTAAGGATGGGGTGCTGACACAGCTGTCCTGTAGGTTCACGATGTTTTGGTCTTCTACAATTTCTCGAGTCATTTTATCACCAGACCTGCGTAGTACTCTCGTGCTGTTGAATTGTGGCGAGCATTCACGATCTCGGCAGTGGATGCCCAGATGTCCTGAAATTCGCACGGTCACATTGTACTTATGCTCTAACAATCTTTTATTCAAGGTATCGGCCCGTTTGGCCGACGTAAGTGCGTTCGCAAGACAGGGGGATTGAATAAACGACTCACTCGGCACATGGCACGAACTGATCGCGATGATTAGTGGTGCAGCCGACATACGTACGACCGATCTGGACTCACTCGTTTGCAAAGATTTGACAAGCGGTCAGGAGCTGAAAAAAGAACGTGTATCCCATTTCTGTTGCCTATCTTTCTCAGGTTGTGCGAGATGCCATGTACGTAGGGAATAACCGCGCACTTCTTATACTTGTCTCTTACTTGAGTCTTTTTCGTCCTTAACATTGTCTCCGCCACTGAGGATAAGAGAGTTATCGGGTACCCAGCCTGTAGTAGACGGCACTTCTGGTTCAAAAAACTATCTTCTAGCTTGTGCTCGCACGATTTCTTGACGGCACTGGTGAAGCGCGAATGTATTATTCTGCGCTTAACCAACTTAGAGTGGGCTGAATCGAAGGGAAGGAGTGGTTTGTTCGCCCGAGGCTCAAAGGCCCAACACACATGATTGCAGTTAAAATACAAACCTAATTCTAAAAATCGTATGAAACCATTGGATGGCAGTTCGTGGGTGACAGTCAAGGGGTTTAAAACCATGACGGTATTTTGGAGCGGTTTAAAACACTAGAAAAATGAGAAAGAATACTTGGAGCCTCAATTGGGACGGCTTCCAGTCGGCACTCGAGGAATACAAGGTAATCATCGACAAATCTAAACACTCGTTTTACAATGCTGTCTTGAAAGAACCTGTTTAATACCCTGTCGTGCGTGGCCAGAATAAGTTCACTGAGGATCGGTTCAATAGACGAACCAATACAAATGCCGTTTTTTTTAAATAAAAAACGAGCCATTCCATTCTGCGTAGGTCGACTTCGCGTAAATGGAAAGCAGTTCTATGAAGTCGGTAGTTGAGAGGCAACTGGTGTTTTGGAATTTTACAGCCCCATGCTGGTCAATGCACTCCTTGATGCAATTGATCAAGTCGCCATGAGGTATTCTTTTATGTCAGTGGAAAAACCTACTGAGGGCTTGTCACAGTTATCCTTTAAGAACTTGACCACTGGTTTAGCATTCTTTACCAAAAAAGAATGCTATCCCCCTGTCTTGCGCACGCACTTACGTCCGCCAAACGGGCCGATGCCTTCATAAAAGATTGTTAGAACATAACAATGTGACCGTGCGAATTTCAGGACATCTGAGCACCCACTGCCGAGATTGTGAATGCTCGCCTCAATTCAACAGCACGAGAGTACTACGCATGTCGGGTGATAAAATGACTCTAGAAATTGTAGAAGCCCAAAACATCGTGAACCTACAGGACAGCTGTGTCAGCACCCCATTTAGATAAGGAGCTAGCCTTCCTATCGGGGGGCTACATAATCATGGTCCCTCTTGGTAAACTGCATTGAGTGTTCATTTATCAGGCCTTGCTCCTTTTGCTGTGCCTCTCTTCTCTTTTTTGTTGTTGATACGTGCTATATATTTTCATGGCGTATGAGCAGTAAAACTTCAGTTGTTAGTCAGAGCCTGTGTCTTGTCTTTACTCAGTCCGTCCTCGTCAAGTGAGCGCTGTTTTCGCTTCGGTATGCACCACCAACTAGCTCGAGATATGCTAATCGCTTGGTAGTTTATTCCAATGATAAATTGCAAGAAACAGTGGTGAGTCACGAAGAAAGTTAGTACGCGCAAGCATGAGTTGTATTTTGTATGCATGATCTAGGCGTGGAAAAATGCAATGAGCTGGTTTAATCTGTGACTGTAAGAACGATGAATCACTGAAATAAAGCCTGTGGAAATGGGACAGCAGTGCGATAAGCTTAGGTTTTTTTTAGTGCAGGTAATTTTAATGACGTTTTATTAGCTGTTATGCTATAAATGCGTGAATATTTGCCTGTGATAAAGCGGGCAGCTTTGTTTTGGATGGCCTCAAGTTTATGAATTAGGTACTGCTGGGTAGGATTCCAAATAAGGGCGGCGTATTCCATTTTCGAGCGAACTAAAGTTATACATGCGAGAAATTTGGTGGACTGGTTAGTTGAGTGCAAATTACGTTTAATGAATCCTAGAGCGCCTTACTGGTTATTGCCTCAACGTGAGCATTCCATGAGAGGTTGTGTGTAAGATGGACGCCTAAGTATTTTATTTTAGACACATTTTCGACTAACATATTGTGAATCATCTTCGAATGCAGCTCGGGTTTTGCAGTTCCTGTAAATTGAATGTACTTCGTTTTTGAGACATTAACTTCCATTTGCTATTGATAGCACCAGCGGGTGATTTGGTTAATGTCAGACCGCAGCGCACTCACATCGATATAGTTAGTAATTTGTCTCTAAATGACACAATCGTCTGCAAAAAAGTCTGATTGGGGATGAAAGGGGGTTACTTATATCATTCACGTAAATTAAGTATAGGATTGGCCCTAACATGGTACCTTGCGGAACACCTGATTTTACCTTTCTTAATGGAGACAACATATTATTGACAAAAACAGACTACGACTTTCTGCTCTCCTGGCCGTATCGTTAATGGGATTTGTACCAAATTTGGTGTGGCATAACATGACTGTATGACGAACATAAATGGCTGGTCATATCAAGAAAATCATGACTAACTTGTCATGAAAAGTATGATTTACATGCCACGCTCATGGCGCGCTCGCGGCCGTTTCGTTAGCTTGATATACACCAAATTTGGGATTGAGTGACATGACCGTATGACGAACTTAAATGACACGTGGTAATATGAAAATCATGACTTCATGAGCGACATGACTTGCATTCCACGCTCATAGCGCGCTCGCTGCCGTTTCGTTAGCTTGATATACACCAAATTTGGTGTTGAGTGACATGACTGTGTGACGAACATAAATGACAAGTGCTAATATGGAAATCATGACTTGTCATGAGCGACATGACTTGCATGCCACGCTCATGGCGTGCTCGCGGCCGTTTCGTTAGCTTGAGATACACCAAATTTGGTATTGAGTGAGATGACTGTATGACGAACATAAATGACTAGTCCTAATATGAAAATCATGGCATGTCATGAGCGACATGACTTGCATTCCACGCTCATGGCGCGCTCGCGGCCGTTTCGTTAGCTTGATATACACCAAATTTGGTATTGAGTGACATGACTGTATGATGAACATAAATGTCAAGTGGTAATATGGAAATCATGACTTGTCATGTGCGACATGACTTGCATGCCACGCTCATGGAGTGCTCGCGGCCGTTTCGTTAGATTGATATACACCAAATTTGGTATTGAGTGACATGACTGTATGATGAGCATAAATGTCAAGTGGTAATATGGAAATCATGACTTGTCATGTGCGACATGACTTGCATGCTACGCTCATGGAGTGCTCGCAGCCGTTTCGTTAGATTGAGATACACCAAATTTGATATTGAGAGACATGACTGTATGATGAACATAAATGACTAGTGGTAATATGTAAATCATGACATGTCATGAGCGACATGACTTGCATTCCACGCTCATGGCGCGCTCGCGGCCGTTTCGTTAGCTTGATATACACCAAATTTGGTATTGAGTGACATGACTATATAACGAACATAAGTGGCAGGTGGTAACATCAAAATCTTGGCATGCATGTCATCTACAATGCCATTTACATGCCACGCTCATGGTGCACTTCCGTCCAGTTCGCTAGCTTGACATACACCAAAATTGGTATATCGCGACGTGACTGTATGACGAACACAAGTGACCGGTCGTAACATGTAAAACATGACATGCAAATTATGTAAAGCATGATTCGCTCCTTCCTGGCTGCTTCGCATTACATCGATTCCCACAGTGCGTGGGATCTGCCGGCTTTTTTTGCTTTCGAGTAAAGTCGTTTCTTTTTATTTATGGAGCGTATGACATGCAAGTTGAACCATGCGCTCTGGGTTGACGATGTTACTTCAATTTTAGGAATATACTTTTCTTTTAGTTCAGTCAGCTGCTTCTGCTCTAGAAGCCAGTTTTCATTAGTTGCCCGCAGCGACAAGGTGCGCAAAAATTCTAAAGAAAAAGATGACAGGTGATTCATAATCATATCAACATTTGCCCGCGTGTAGTTGTAGATTACGTTCTTTGGCTTTTCTGGCTTTTTGTTTTCTAGAGTATATTCGCAATGAAGCACATTGTGATCACTAATATTGTCTAAAACATTGACAAGTACATTATCAGGCTCGGCAGTCAATACAAGACCTAAATTAGCGTCACCGCGTGTCGGCAGAGAAACCATTTGTGTCAAATTAAACAAGGCTATCACATCGAGAAATTCCTGACCGTCAGTCCTTCTTGTACCGCCTTCGGGTGTAAACGTCCGCCTGTTTGTGCCTGGGTGATTCAAATCACTCGCAAAAAATATAGGGGACCGGGGATAACTAAACTGTATGAGGCTGAGCGAATCATTCAGTTTTTCATGGAAGTCGGCTGGCGAATTTGGCGGACAGTAACACACTCCGACAGCACAGGTCACAAATGACGATAATTGTAGCGCGACCAATAAAATTTCAAGATTAGCTTCTGTTTCAATTATGTGTGCGTGGAAGCTGTTTTTTTTTACAGCAACTAACACTCCGTCGCCCCTAGAGGCCGTTCTATCTTTCCTAAAGACTGAAAAAATTTGAAGGACACTTTGTACATTCCAAAGTGTGTACGGCGAAAGCGTGTGGCCATTCGACTGACCACGCCATGTCTTTTTTTCTTTTAGACTCTCAGTGGGATAACACAAAAACGGAATGTATGCGTGTTTTCTTTTTTTACTTTTTTACCGCGAATCGCAGCGAGACGCGAGAAACTTCCTCCGTTCGTATTTTCTCGCGCATCGCGCAAACGCCATCCGCGTTCCAGCGCTTAAATTGACGGACCCTTGTGTGAATTCCAAAGTGTGTTCCGCGAACGCCTGTGTCCATTGAGACGGCGTCGGTCAGAATGATTCCAAACGCTGGGCACAGCGACGCGACGCAAGCAAAGCGCGAGCGCTGTAGAGTCCGACGCGACCGCCGTGCGTTTGCGCACCCCGGCAGCCACCTGGCTCCGTGCTAGGGCTTGGACGGACGGCACGGACAGACGGACGGAAGGACACGGACGGACGTGAGCATGACACATTAAAGCTTTCTCCTTAAAATTATTCGACAGCGACAGCTCAGAGTTAGCCACATCCGGGGGGCAGCCATGTCTCTGTGCCAAGCAAGATGTCGTTTCTGTTATTACTGGTGAGATGTCTCATTCCTCTGCGCTTTTACTTCTATTACTTACATTATCGTCCTGGCTGTACCGAACTGCTGAGCTACCTTAACTATCTTATCCATATTGGCAGTGACGTTGCCTTCCTTCTCTCTTAGCGCATACTTTATAAGGATTGATTGCTGGGCGAGTTGGTAATCCATGACTACGGAGAGCTGCGCGTAATAAAGTGGGACAAGGATGACACGCGTGGACTAGCAACTGAAAGTTTATTGACGAAAACAGAGATATAAAGAACAAGAAAGAAAGAAAAACCACGTGAACCGTTAGAAGTTGGCAGCTAGATAATCAATCTCTAGTCTGTGCAAGGTAACCGATGGCCTAGCAACGCACATATTGTCATACTTGTAAATGTATATATTTGAGTGTATATATTTGAGCCTCGTTTTTCGTGATTAAACAGTTGGTAGTCTAGCCGCTTTCCTGTCTTCTTCTCCGTTTCCTGTGTAAGTTCATTTTTTTTGGCTGGATATATTTTCTTGATGCAATGCACCAACTAGCCCAACAACGAGTGTTTTTAGTAATAGCGGAGTTAAGGCTCGTTCACACCGAAGGCGGGGCGGCCAAAGCGGCCAAGCGGCAAGGTGGAAAGCGGGGAAAACCTCCTCTCCAGGCGGCGAAAGCGGGCGGAAAACGAGGCGGCAAGTCCGATTGCTCCCGGACCAATTTGTTGCCGCCCGCCCAAGGTCGCCGCTTTGCCGCAGCCAGCCAATCAGAACGCGCTGTGGAGGTGGCGCGGCGGTGGCGCTGGTGTATCTTTGGGAGAAGCAGTGCCACGTGACAACGACGCGCGTGCGATGCCCCGCCTCCTCGGCGCTTCGAAAAGCCCGCTTTCCCGCTTTGCCGCTCCGCCTTCGGTGTGAAGCAGCCTTTAGACGCGTTTGATCATCGAAACGCGGCGATCGCTCCTTTCGCTCTTTCCATCGCTACCCTCCGTTGGTCATCATCATCAGCCTGACTACGCCCACTGCAGGGCAAAGGCCTCTCCCATGTTCCGCCAATCAACCCGGTCCTGTGCTTTCTGCTGCCACGTTATACCTGCAAGCTTCTTAATCTCATCTGCCCACCTACTTTTCTGTCTCCCCCCTCACGCGTTTGCCATCTCTTGGAATCCAGTCAGTTACCCTTAATGACCAGCGGTTATCCTGACCACGTGCTACGTGCCCGGCCCATGTCCATTTCTTCTTCTTGATTTCAACTATGATATCCTTAACCCCCGTTTGTTCCCTGACCCACTATGCTCTCTTCCTGTCTCTTAAGGTTACACCTATCATTTTCCTTTCCATCGCTCGCTGCGTAGTCCTCAATTTAAGTTGAACCCTTTTTGTAAGTCTCCAGGTTTCTGCTCCGTAGGTTAGTACTGGTAAGATGCAGCTGTTATATACCTTCCTCTTGAGGGATAGTGGTAGATTACCATTCATGATTTGAGAATGCTTGCCGAATGTGCTTCATCCCATCCTTATTCTTCTAGTTATTTCACTCTCATGGTTCGGCACCGCGGTTACTACCTGTCCTAAGTAGACGTACTCCTTTACAACTTCCAGTGTCTCGCCACCTATCGCAAAGTGCTGTTCTCTGCCAAGATTGTTCCACATTACTTTACTTTTATGCATATTAATTTTCAGACCTACTCTTCTACTTTACGTATCCAGTTCAGTAATCATGAGCTGTAATTCGTCTCCTGAGTTACTCATCAATGCAATGTCATCAGCGAATCGCAGGTTACTGAGATACTCTCCATTAACTCTTATACCTAACTCTTCCCAATCTATGGCCCTGAAAACCTCCTGTAAACACGCAGTGAATAGCATTGGAGAGATTGTGTCTCTCTGCCGTACGCCCTTCTTTATTGGGATTCTGTCGCTTTCTTTATGGAGGATTATGGTGGCTGTGGATCCGCTGTAGATTTCTTCCATTATGTTTACATAGGCTTCGTGGATGCCCTGATTCCGCAGTGCCTGCATGACTGCTGATGTCTCCACCGAATCAAATGCCTTCTCGTAATCTATGAAGGCAATGTATAGGGGTTGGTTGTATTCCGCGCATTTCTCTATCACCTGATTGATAGCCCGTTGGTATACCTCCGTTGGTATCCTCTCCCAAAGCCGGTTTGCCCTCTCGCCGAGCGCCCCTTCCAATCTCGCGTGTCATACGTCACCGGCGATGGCAGCGTCATCGTCATCGCACAGGGGTGGCTACGACGACAACGACGCAGGACTAGCCTATGCCCTAAGGAGCTTCGCCCCTAAAAATTCGCCCAGTACATCATCAAAGACGTGACAAACTTTATGGTCTTATGGCTTTATGGTCGGTGAAATGGAGGGAGAGCGGTTCCTGGATGGGTCGTAGTGGAAAGTTTGCAAAGAGGAGATCGATGCAGGTTCCTCGGATGGTGGTTGGTTGCATGTGGTCAAACGATATGCATGTGAGACCATATCGCGATGCCATGTGTTTATGGCATCGCGATCGTCATCAGCGTCATCTTTATGACGCATAGTGGGTACATTCCATGTGCTGTGCCGTGATGGCCAACGACGCCGGACTAGCCTATGCCCTAAGGAGCTTCGCCCCTAAAAACTTTTTCGCACGGGTAATGAGGAAATAGCATCACGCATGCAAGAATTAAGAGTAATAAAATTAGTAAGTTACACGCGCAGTGAGCTGAACTACTTACGCGCAGTGACCGCTTCACTCACCACTACGAGCATTTTACTCATGGTCGTCAGTGGTTTTCTAGGCATTTGCACACCGCTTCATTCGACCATTTGTTAGCCTCCACTAGCACTTTATTATCAACAGAGCACATCGTGAAGACCTAAGGGAAACAAAAGAAAGAGTAGAGACGGCCATACGACCGCCGCAATACTTTTGGCTTATTTTCGCTTCTGAGGTAGCGTACAGGGCTCGTGGTTGAAAATTTTCGTAGCCCGCACAAAAGACACCCAGAAAGAAAGGACCAAAATTTTCAAACATGAATTCATACCAACTCGCCCAGCTATAAGTTTTACTATACAACAAGGCTCACCGAGCGCGAAGAGTGTGTTCAATTCCGACATTTGAAAGAAAAGCAATTAAGTTTGTGCATAAAAGGCGTATTATGGAAAATTCTGTACCAAAATACCCCCCATCCTTGCTGTAAAAGTTGAACAGCTGCGGGAACAAAAATACAGTAAGATGTTCACAAATGTGAAAGTGTAATATTTCAACCACTTAAGAAATTGTTCAGAAAATGCAACTTGCGACAATATATTGCCACGCGTGTTATTTTGTTGTGATCTGTTTAAACCCACAAAGACTGTGAGCAATGCTCGGCGCAGATCGCGCCTCAGTGTTCGAGAAGCTTCACGTTTGTAGTAGATCGTTTTCTTAACATTGCGCACAGCACGCGAACACTCAAGATTATTCCAGAGCTTGCGCGACGACCAGTGATAAGGCTAGAATGTTCGACGCGTGATGTATAAAAGCCGGCGCGCTCCAACGATGATCAGTTGATCGACGGCCGACGCTCCGTTCGCCGCTACCTGTGCCAGTGTGTATAGCTGTAATCTGACTTCACGTTTCACGGCCACAAGTTCGGCCAAATAAACAGTTTCTTCTTTGACACGCCGACTGTTGCCTTCGTCGACGTCACGACCACGTGACATCTGGTGGAGGTGCTGTGCGTTTATGTTCCGGACGCCCCCCGTCAAGCCGTGAACCCAGCCCCTGTCGTGAAGGAGACATCGACGCCAACCTCGATCAGCGAGCTAGCCGCAGGAAACGAGGGCTACCTCCAGATTTCGGGCCTCTACCGGATAAGACTCGAAAGTCCAAGGCCACGACCTATGAACTATGACAGCCACTGCACCAACTCCCGGAACGGTCGTGATGCAGAGCCAAGGGAGCCACCGACTTTCCGTGGGTCATCTTTTGAAGACCCGGAGACGTGGCTGGAGACATACGAACGAGTGGTCAGCCTCAACCACTGGGACTCGGAAGAGAAGCTACATCGCGTCTACTTCTACTTGGAAGACGCGGCAAGAACCTGGTTTGAGAACCGGGAGTCTGCACTTCAAACCTGAGATCTCTTCCGCGGCGCATTCCTGGGCACGTTCACGAGCGTCGCCCGCAAGAAAAGGGCCGCTTCTTCGTTGGAGACACGGGTGCAACTACCAAATGAGAAACTGACGATCTTCGTCGAAGAAATGACGCGGCTGTTCCGGCACGCTGACCCCGACATGCCCGAGGAGAAGAAGGTCCGTTTGCTCATGCGAGGGGTCAAGCTAGAACTATTCGCTGGGCTGATGCGGAACCCACCGACGACCGTCCAGGAATTCCTGTCGGAAGCAACAGCGATCGAGAAGACGCTGGAAATGCGAACCAGCCAGTACAATCGCCCAATGAGTCAAGACAGCCCAGCGGTTTATGCTCTCGACGACTTGCGCGAAACGATCCGAGCGATCGTGTGGGAGGAACTGCGCAAGCTGTTACCCTCACCACAGCCGCAAATGGACTCCATCGCAGACATCGTTCGAGAGGAAACCCAGCAGTCGTTGGGCACCTCTGAATCGCCACGGCCCCAGCGGCAAGCCATGAGCTACGCAGCTGCAGCCCGACGCTACGCTCCCGCTCCACGCCCACGTAAAGAGGTCGCAACGCCGCATTTCCGTCGCCAGACACCGCCGCCATCACCACCGACGCCATACCGTCCACCCGCCGGCCAGCACTACGCTCCTAGGAAGACCTACGTTAGGCGCGCCCCTGACCACCACCCACTCTGCTACCACTGCGGAGAAGCTGGCCACACATACCGCCGCTGCCAATTCCGCCAGATGGGACTGCGTGGTTTCGCCATTGACGCGCCTCGTCCACAGCGGGGTGAAAGACCGCGCTACATCGCCGACTATCTCGCAGGAGCTCAGTGGACACCCCGACGACCTTCCCGCTCGCCGTCGCCCGGCCGCTACATGCCACCGCACCGCGGGCAGTACACTGGCCCAAACTGGGGCCGGTCGCCTAGCTCGTATACGGGAAACTAAGGGCAGCAACCAATGGAGGTGCGGTTGCTGTACGACGAAATGCCGAAGATCCTCCGCGGCCGCCGCCGACGACAACGCGACGAAACCTGCAGAACACTACGCGAAGCAGACGAAGCCCTGCCGACGAAACGTCGCGGACCGACGAAGACGTGACGACGCAACAAGGAAGCAGCGCAACAATTCGACGTAGCCGTGACCCGACGCCGCGATCCAACCGCAATGCACGACGACGAACGAGCGACCTCGACGTAATATTCGACGGCCACAACGTCACCACTCTCGTCGACACTGGAGCCGACTATTCCGTCGTCAGTGGGCCTTCCGCGACGAAGCTGAAGAAAGTGAAGACTGCTTGGGAGGGCCTTGAAATCCGGACCGCTGGCGGTCGTCTAATAACGCCGGCCGGTGTTTGCACGGCAAGAGTCTCCATCAATAACCGGACTTATCCCGCCAGTTTTCTAATCCTACAGCACTGCTCCAGGGATGTGATACTCGGGATGGACTTCCTAAGTCAACATGGCGCCGTGATCGACCTGAGGTCTGAGTCAATAACCCTATAACCTCAGAAAACGCACTGCCGCCCCACACGACGCCAGCGACCCTTGCTTTAAATTAGATAGATGAGCACGTCACCGTTCCGCCTTTCTCCAGCGTCATCATTTCGGTCGGCAGCGAAGAACCGATAGACTTGGAAGGCGTCATTGAGGGCGACCAGCACCTGCTTCTTAACCGTCAGATTTGCGTCGCAAGAGGCATCGCCGAGCTGCATGACGGCAAAGCTAAAGTAATGCTTACAAACTTCAGCCACGAATACAGGCACCTCAACATTCGTACGACGGTCGCCTTCATGAATGAATTCGTAGACGCCAGCAACGCTTTCACCCTCAGCGACGCCACGGAACCTGCTTCGATGAATCGAGGTCCCCAACCAGTTTTCGACGTGAATCCGAGCCTTCCGAATAACAAGCAAGACCAGCTCGAAGCCCTGCTCCTGCAATTCAGGGACTGCTTCTCGTCGTCGTCAAGGATCCGACAGACTCCAGTCGCTAAACATCGCATTATAACAGAAGAAAGCGCCCGACAAATCCGCCAAAGCCTGTATCGAGTTTCGACACATGAACGTGAGGCCGTTAAGAAACAGGTCGACGAAATGCTACGCAACGACATAATTCAGCCGTCCAAGAGTCCGTGGGCGTCACCCGTGGTCTTAGTGAAGAACAAGGACGGAACCCTACGCTTCTGCGTCGATTATCGCCGTCTCAACAAAATCACGAAGAAGGACGTGTATCCTCTCCCACACATAGACGACGCCCTGGATCGACTCGACAACGCGAAGTACTTTTCGTCGATGGACCTCAAGACCGGGTATTGGCAAATCGAAGTCGACGAGAGAGACCGAGAGAAAACTGCCTTTATTACACCAGACGGCCTTTTCGAGTTCAAGGCCATGACCTTCGGTCTTTGCTCGGCACCTGCTACGTTCCAACGTGTTATGCACACTGTACTGGCCGGCTTGAAGTGGCAGACCTGCCTTGTGTACTTGGACGACGTCGCTGTGTTTTCTTCGAACTTCGACGAACATCTCCGGCGCCTTGAAGCTGTACTTCAAGCAATCAAGGCCTCCGGACTCACCTTGAAGCCAGAAAAGTGCCGCTTCGCATACGAGGAACTTGGGTCACGTCATCAGCAAGTCTGGAGTTGGCCCCGACCCACGAAAAACAGCTGCCATCGCTGCCTTCCCGCCGCCCACCGACAAGAAGGCCGTACGCCGATTTCTCGGCTTGTGCGCCTATTATAGACGCTACGTCGAGTAATTTTCAGGCATCGCCGAGCCATTAACTCAGCTCACGAAAAATGACGTGGAATTCAAGTGGGGAGCGGCGCAAGTCGAAGCATTTCAGGAATTGAAACGACGCCTGCAAAGGCCCCCAATACTTGCGCAATTCGACGAACACGCCGACACGGAAATCCACACCGATGCAAGCAGAGTAGGACTCGGCGCCGTTCTTGTCCAGAGAACTGCCGGCGTGGAAATGGTTATCAGTTATGCTAGCCTGTCGCTATCCAAGGCAGAAGCCAACAATTCCACAACAGAAAAGGAGTGCCTTGCCATCATCTGGGCAACGTCAAAGTGTTGCCCCTACCTCTACGGCAGGCCCTTCAAAGTTGTGAGCGACCACCACGCCTTGTGTTGGCTAGCTAACCTGAAGGAACCTTCAGGTCGTCTCGCAAGATGGAGTCTGAGACTTCAAGAATTCGACGTTACCGTCGTTTTCAAGTCCGGACGAAAACACTCTGACGCCGACTGCTTGTCTCGCGCCCCCCGTCGACCCGCCGCCGCAGGATGACCAGGAAGATGACTTCCTCTTGGGAACCATAAGTGCCGACGACTTCGCCGAACGACAGCGAGCCGACCCGGAACTCAGGGGCCTTGTGGAGTACCTCGAAGGCAAGACCGCCATTGTTATAAAGGCAATCAAGCGAGGACTCGCGTCGTTTTTCTTGCGAAACGGCGTCCTCAGTTGTTAGTCAGCGCCTGTGTCTTGTCTTTTCTCTCTTCGTCCTCGTCAAGTGTGCGCTGTTTTCGCCTCGGTATGCACAACCAACTAGCTCGAGGTGTGTTATTCAAGTCCTCATAAAGAAGAATTTCTCGCCACTTCGAGCCAACTACCTTCTCGTAGTGCCTTCAGCATTGCGACCAGTAGTCCTGCAGGCTCTACACGACGACCCGACGGCTGGACACCTCGGACTTTCCCGCACCGTCGCCAGAGTACAGGAGAAGTACTACTGGCCGCGCCTTGCCGCCGACGTCGCTCGCTACGTAAGGACGTGCAGAGACTTTCAGCGACGGAAGACACCGCCCACAAGACCAGCCGGCTTCCTTCAGCCGACCGAGCCTTCTCGGCGACCGTTCCAGCAGATCGGGATGGACTTCCTGGGGCCGCTCCCAACGTCAACTTGCGGAAATAAATGGATCGTCGTAGCTACCGACTACCTCACCCGCTACGCCGAAACAAAGGCCCTGCCTGAAGGCAGTGCCGCCGAGGTAGCCAAGTTCTTCGTTGAGAACACCGTCCTTCGACACGGCGCCCCAGAGGTTCTCATCACCGACAGAGGTACGGCGTTTACGGCTGACCTAACTCAGGCAATCTTGGGATACAGCCACACAAGCCACCGCCGGACCACCGCGTACCATCCATAGACGAACGGCCTGACCGAGCGTCTAAATAAGACCATCACCGACATACTGGCCGTGTACGTCGACGTCGAACGCAAGACATGGGACGCCATCCTCCCGTACGTGATCTTCGCATACAACACGGCCGTGCAAGAAACGACGCAGATGACGCCATACAAGTTGGTCTACGAGCGGAGCCCATCGACGACGCTTGACGCCATGCTACCAAACGTCACCGACGAAGAGAACATGGACGTCACCGCCTACCTCCAGCGCGCCGAAGAAGCCCGACAACTAGCCCGCCTCCGCATCAAGAATCAACAGACGACCGATAGCCGCCGCTACAATCTTCGACGCTTCGTGGAATACCAGCCCGGCGATCGTGTTTGGGTCTGGACACCGATACGACGACGTGGACTGAGTGAAACACTTCTGCGACGATACTTTGGACCGTACAGGGTGCTTCGACGTCTTGGCGCACTCGACTACGAGGTTGTCCCGGATGGCATCTCGAACTTTCAGCGACGCCGGGCACGTCCCGATGTCGTGCATGTGGTGTGCCTTAAAGCGTTCCATGCGCGTTAAGGGACCTGCGGACTCAAGTTTTTACTTGCTTTATTGCTGTTATTTATTGTTACGTGCATTTTTTCCCCATGTTCTGTTTTAAAGCATCGGGACGATGCTTTTTCAGAGGGGGGGCATTGCCACGCGTGTTATATATATATATATATATATATATATATATATATATATATATATATATATATATATATATATATATATATATATATATAATAGACGGGTGTAGAGAGAGTAGTTCTTTCGGAGACAGCTGTGGTCACTCATGCGTCGGGTTTGTTACTATCTACAGGGATCGCTAAACGTCAGTACAAAACGTTTGCGCGATATGCGCGTTGCTTCAAGTCTTCACCATACAAAATGAAAACAGTTTCAGACAACTCACTCTCAACTTGAGATATTTTCAAGGTTCTCGGCGGTTAGCGTTCGCGCGGTTCAGAGACTTTTAGAAAATATGTAGTTACACGAAATACAATTGTTTCCGTGGCAATTGAGTGCGTGTCCACAGGGCACCCGGCCGCTTTATTCTGATGATCTCAATATAGCGTCCACCACGCTTTCATGCTGAAGCTTCGCAGTACTGACACAGCGTGTCTGATCATCTCTTTAATAAATATAAAGAGATGGCCCGCAGCCGTGTGCAATCGGCTCCTGTGGGCTGAGAATCACGTTTGTTTTCGGGACATCGCTCGTAACAAGAGGTGAGGCGTACACGATGTTCGATTCATTTACTTTGGTCAGTCTTGTTATTTTCCAAGGCCGTAGATGCCTCACCAAACACGTAAAATAACCGTCGGCGTCCCGTGTCGTCAACACGAGTAATGCAAAAAATTATCACGTGATGGCGTCACCATGACGTCATTCAGCGTGATGTCATGTCATATCATCACCCGACATGGTCACTTTGCATTGCCTCCGTGATCCGTGGACCAATCATGGAGGCCATGTAAAACCAGGTGACGTGCAGAAACATTGCAATGCCTTCAATCCTGGAGGCAGTGCGAAACCACATGAGGTGCAGAAAGCTTTCGGAGGGGGGGGCGGGGGGAGGATCAAGGCATCGAAAGAAGGAAAAGGAGAATATGGCTTCCGCCTTCGAGTCGTGGTAGGCGAATGCATAAGGGAGCTTGGGAGTTTTATTTTTTTATTTTTTTTTCCATGTATTTCACCTATGCGGTCAATTCTTCAAAATGGAGAGGTAAGTACTACATCCTGAGATGGATATTGCTGATCATCATGTTTTCATTCCCTGACGGAGACGAATCACCAGACCACACATCGTCAGCATTATTTCTGGCCGGAGAAAGCGGGTTTGCGCGCCACACGCCGTATTATTACCATTAATTGTTACGCAAATCACAAGCATGTCAAGTTATTGATGCCATGACCTATCGGTCATGTTGGGCATACATTCGTGCCTTGCCAATTTTCGTCTACACCACCTAATACCCCTGTCACACGGCACGTGTAATGTCATTCGCTGCGAATGACATTAGGTGCTAATGCCATTTTTGTTGCTGCTACACGGGCATAGCGAATGACATTCACACCTAATGACATTCGCCCGTTGAATGTGTTCACCGAACTCATGCAAGGGCGACATGTGTAATCTCGTCAACAGGCGCTTGAGAAGAGATTACAAAATTGATATCTTAAAGGAAGTGTAAACGATGTGCAGATGTTTATTAAGGGTTGTTGTTAACTTTTCAGTAACTTTTTAACATACAACGCGATAGTGGAAGCAATTTGTGCAGCTATATTCTATTTCCCAGACTCCGACTTGATGCTAGCGCCCCCCTGTCAGCCACGTTTACAAACGCTCGCTGTTCTTTTAGTGAAGCGCCGGCGCGGTAGCACTCGCTAGTAGCAGAATACACACGCACGTATTGGACACCAGGTTAGGGAGAGTGTTTTCAAACCAGTTTTCCTTTCTTGGGAAGCACCACAGTTCTCTGTTAATCGCCGACGAAGTCGAAGTCCATGTAGGCGCAGCTCCGAATCCCTCGTCGTCTGTGATATTTTTTCCAATAGCAAGCTTGAGCCGCATCAGTCAGTTCTGATGCTTCATTCGCAGCAGCTGGAGAGCAATTAACGTTCGTTTGCACTGATCATCATTCATCGCGGTCACAAGTTCATCAACGCTGTCACGGTCGCAAATATTGCCGACTGAAAGTTGTGAGCGGCTTTAAGCTAGTCTTGCTTTGGATATGTGCGAGGATTTTTTTTTTCTACTGATGCTGTTGTGTTGTGTGAATCAGCCGAACAATGTTTACCGTTGTATTACTAACAATGAAGAGAAAATATGTAAATTAAATGGGTGATTTGTAACTTTTTGGTATCATAGCAGCCTGCCGATAAACATTGACATCAATTGCGAATGTCATTTCATATAGCCGTGTAGACCCGGAATGCAAGATCGCAATGACATTCGTTATGAATGTCATTCGCTACGAATGACATTACACGTGCCGTGTGACAGCGGTATTACAGAGTGAACCAGATGTAAGAGTTACGAGACTTATTTTTTACTTTTGGCACCACGGCCACGCCGACGGATTCCACATTCTCCTGCGCATAAAAATGTTTGAAACATCAGAGCGCGGGAGGCAGCCGTGTAAAACAAATCGAACGCACAAAATAAAAGGAAGGATATGAAGGTTGCAAGCGCGTTTGCATGAGATGACCATTTACTACGTGCATATGCCTGCTACATTCTCCTGGTTACCTTTGTGATCTCCAGCTTATCTCTTCTGCAGCACGTTTACATGAATTATTCCACATGAAACTAAATTAAGCGCCTTCGCTCACGATGGGTGCGCGCAGAATGCGTTCCTCAAACAGGCGCGTAGGTGCAGACGATTGCGCTGACAAAACAGCTGAAAGAAAATACATATACAAAATCCCCGTTTCACAACTCACAAACGCATTATTTGTGAGGTTAGTCGCTTCAGTATTATGTTGCAGTGAGGCACTATTAAATATTGCCCAAATTACCACAATGTTGGCTAATAGCGGCCAAAATATCGGGCGTGTAGCGGACGCTCGCCACTCTGACGCGGCTTCCACTGCAGAGAGAGCTCACGGATCCCGCACGGCAGCGCCGCAACGCGCGAGTTCACCGCGAAAGGCCCTCGGTCCTACAACGTATTCGCGCGGCGCTTTGACACTCCCCCTATCCTAGGTCACTCTAGCCATGGACGAGAGCGCACGTAAGGCGCTCCATGCAGCGGCTCAGCGGCAGCGTCGTGAGTCCGATGCACGGTGCTTCGCCCCATCGTCAGCATTCACTTCGTGGATATGAGTGGATTTCCTTTACCTTTCTCTCTTTCTTTCTTTCTTAACTATCCCGCCCATATCTTGTCTTCCCCCCTACCCAAAATGCTTTTAGAAGCTTTTCACATTGTAAATCATAAAGATAATTGTGTCCTTGTCTCTGGCGCCAAGAGAGCGCGCCTACCTAGCGGAAAAATAAGTTTGTAGCGTCACGTGTCGTGGGAAGTGACGGCAATAGGCATGCGTGAAAAGCCTTGTGCGGCAGTGTAATTTTCGATAAAACATAGTTGAAAGTCCAGCGTTCGTATATGTGTACCGCCTTCTTCCTGTGTACGTGTTTTCGTTGTATTCGCTGGCACCCCGTTTTCAATTTCTAGTGGGGGGCGAAGCAGAAGAGGGCGATGATGAACACGAGGGATGCGATGTGGGCTTGTTGGTAGCACATCTTGAATAGGTTTCTTTGTAGCGCACATACACGACAGGACAAAATGAAGGCACATATTATAGACACATTGGGCGCTAACTTCCAACATGGTTTATTTTCCCAGAAACCAGGTTACATTAACGCACTCGCCTTACAAGTCAAAGCCATGTGATCATGGTGAACAAAGCGAAAAAACATTGGAAAGTTAAGGCATGCGCAGATACGCTAATTCTTTTGCTGACAGTGTCAACGACGACACATATCTCCGAGTGCAGCAATCTGTTCGGCTTCTATTATCAGTCGTGTTGTTTCACATTTGCTTCTAGCTGTTATTTTGGTGTCTTCAAAGAGAGGGGAACATTGATGCAGATTACAATGTAGCGTGAGAAAACCATCACTTGCGATTTTTCCAACTTTATTTTTGTGTTCACGCAACCTATCATTAATGCATCTTCCTGATTGCCCTACGTAACACTTGCCGCATGTTAAGGGAATGCTGCAGATGACTGAGGTCTTACATTCAACAAACTTATTCCTGTGTTTTACTTGGCAGTCCGGAGCACTTTTCTTCCCTGGTTTTGTTTCTCTGCATAGGCTGATTATTAGGCGCTGAGAAAGCAACATCGGTTTTTCCGCGCCGTCCGGTTTTCTTTAGTTTGTGCGACAACCGGTGGATTGTGCGACCGTCGGGAATTGTGCGACAGTAAGGAATTACTGTCGGTCGTTTTTTCTCCCGTTCACAAGTTCCTTGCATGCTTTCAGGGTTACTAGCTTTTCGCGCTTGCTTCGGCATTCCTTCAGCGACTGACACCAAGAGCTGTCTGGGATAAACAGCATCTTGTAGACGCAGGCAGCGCCCACCTGAGGACCGCTCGCCACGGCGCCTGCCTTGGAGGGGTGGGCGCGAGAGGTAGAAACAGAAGGACAGCGAAATGAACGCGCGAGGAGTGCGTTTCGACGGCGACCTCGTAAAACGCATGCCCCGCCACGGTGGTCTAGTGGTTATGGCACCCGACCCGAAGGTCGCGGGATCGAATCCCGGCTGCATTTTCGATGGAGGCGAAAGTGTTTGAGGCCCGTGTACTTAGATTTATGGACCCCTTCCCGCGTTATTTCTTCGCGCGAAACAGCCACAACTGTGGCTTCTACTTACTCATAATCATATCCTAGCTTTGGGACCCGACATGATTATTATATTGTCGTATTAGGACTTTCCATCAAACTGCAAGAGGCCCGTGTACTGTGCGATGTCGGTGCATGTGAAAGAACACCAGAAGGTCGAAATTTCCAGAGCCCTACACTACGGCGTGCTTCGTAATCATATGGTGGTTTTGGCAAGCAAAAACGCGCGATATTATTATTATTATTATTATTATTATTATTATTATTATTATTATTATTATTATTATTATTATTATTATTATTGCTCCTTTAGAAGAAAAGTGTCTTGTAACCGAACTCTTCGAGTGGCTCAACGTGTGTTTAATGAAATGTTTTTGGCTGTTGGGCCACGCTTACGAATCGGGCGTAACCTTTCAGAGGTCGTGCAAAAGCACCTGCACAAGCTGTTCGTGGAGGAGCTGGACAAGGATGGCGACCAATACGTCAACGCGGCCGAGCTGAAGGAGTACCTCAAGAAGTTCCACAGCCGTCTCATTCTGGACAGTATCGACAAGCAGTGGGTATACTTCGACAAGGAAATGCAGGAGAAGGTGCCCGGCGTCAAGGTGCTGAAGTGGGAGACCTACAAGAAGCTCTCCTTCCCGGACAGAGGTCAGTGCATTAGCTCGACAACATTAAAAAGCTCGTTTTGCAGAAATTCCGGCGTCGTTGGTTGTGAGCGAAAAATCATCTTGTCCGCGACCGAAAAATCGAGAAAGATGCAAATGAAATACGTAATAAAAATTTTCGGTTCGAAGTGAGAATCGAACCCAGGCCGTCTGCGTGGCAAGCAGGTGTTCTACCACAGAGCCACGCCATTGCTTGAAGCGGTTAAAAAAACAACAACTTTATGAATGTCATGCAGCGGATGGAGTCTCCTAATATTGCGTGGCAGAATCCCAGAATCGCACCAGGCGTCAAAACGAGTTCATATTGAACAGCGCAATATGAACCAACTAGCCCAACTTTTGTTGCAGTCTTTGCACGACGAGTGGGTGGCTGCCCACCCCTTACAAAGTGTGCAGCTGCGCAAGTGCACGTGACGGACGAGTACTTCGCCAAAGGAAGAACTATGGGCTCTTCTGTACATCCATTCCAGGATAGTTTGAAACGGCCAATGTTACGCGCACAAACGTTCCTTTCCTTGCGGCATGGTTGAAGGCAATGAGAACGGGGCCCGATTACGCTATCGCCTTCTACTCTTGAAGCTCAAGCGTCCTACAAGTTTATCGAGCTCGCTAATAACAGCATCATTTTCGCCTCTCCATCTCCAGTGCTTCCATGTTCCCGAAATATAGGGTAAGGCGGGGAAAAATGAGACACGGGGCAAAACGCGACATTTTGGCTTTGCCGACCTCTATAGCTAATACAGAAAGCACTTTTCTTTGTTTCTATATTTCAGCGAGAGGTGCTGGTAGTTGTCCACCTTTTTATGTGTAAAAGTTGATGATTGCTCACAGCGTTCGCGTGGGAAAAATTACGCGGCTGGTGTCAGTGTGTTCGTGACCCGTCAAAAAGGGGCGAAATTCTTCTCGGCCAAATTTTCGGATCCAGGCGTGAAGCTACCCTGGCGTCAGTACAACAACGTAAGTGTTTATATTGTTACTTTATACTACTAGCTGCATACCACCGAAATTTTAGTTCATTTGGTGCGCGGGGCCAGAGCGGAAATTTTTTTTGAATTTGGGCATGTGAGGGGGGGCAAAACGCGACAAAAAGGCATTGAATTGCCTTAGAGAGTGTCTTAGTAAGTGAACCATTTACTTACACTCATTATATTTATACATGGTGTCCCATTTATCACGCAGCACGATTTAAAAAAGAGGAACGGCGTTAGGCGAGGCAGACCTAGTGCATAATGTTCCCAGTATACTGTAGTAGCCGCTACTATTTTTTTTCGTTAATGTGAATTAATTAATTAGTCCTAATTAATTTCGTAACTCCGAAAATACTCACCTAATTATCAAAGTGTCCATGAGGCAAATGTGGGCATGTTGAAATGACATCTATATCTGCTACTTTCAACAACGTACTAATTGCGTGCTAATTTTTTCCTTTCGGATTAGATTGTTGCTTTATGCATGGCCTCCGAGATTGTGCGCCGGCGCGCGACCTCGGAGGCCATGCATGAAGCAACAATCTAATCCGAAAGGAAAAAATTAGCACGCAATTAGTACGTTGTTGAAAGTAGCACAGATAGATGTCATTTCAACGTGCCCACATTTGCCTCATTGACACTTTGATAATTAGGTGAGTATTTTCGGAGTTACGAAATTAATTAGGACTAATTAATTAATTCACATTAACGAAAAAAATAGTAGCAGCTACTACAGTATACTGGGAACATTATGCACTAGGTCTGCTTCGCGTAACGCCGTTCCTCTTTTTTAAATCGTGCTGCGTGATAAATGGGACACCCTGTATTTTATTGTTTAGAAGGGTTCGGACGCACAAGAGAGTATCATATAGAGCTTCCTGGCAGGAAAACGACGTGAAAAATACTGATTGCTGTTCAGGACACTCCCTCCATTCGCGCTGCATCGAGGTTCCGCGTTCCCAAGGATGCTCTCAAGAGGCGCATAAAAAATTGGCATAATCTACAAGTCAAGTCGTTCACAAACACTTCTTGGGATCGTGTTTTAATGACATTTATCCAATACCAAAATTAAAAAAAGGCAAGCGCTAGAAAATCCGAATCTAGCGCAGTTTTGAATACATTGCCTCACAAAGCCCGGCTGACGAAGTTGAAAGACACGAAACGCCCAGTTCTGCATCAAAACGGCAAAAATAGCCGAAGAAGATGCGTCAGAACGTATATAGCTTCCAATTGTTGAATAATCCAATGAAGTGCAAGCGTTCAACAAAAGACAACTTTAGCACAAAGAAAGACTGGTGGTGTTTGATCTGCAAGGAGTTTTGGAGCAAAACAGCTCCGGGTTCTGTCTGGATTCAATGCGTGGAGTGCAGGGACTGGGGTCATGAAGGCTGCGTGAGGGCCCACGAAGTTTATTTCAAGTGCTTCTACTGCAAAAACTGAAGGGTTAAATTTTTTTTCACACTGTCTCGTTTTGCCCCACAGGTTGGGGCAAAATGAGACATCTCGTGCATTTTTTATTTATTTTTAAAATAAACTTTTTGACAGTGGCAACATGGTCATATTTATGTAGCACATACCTTGTACGCAAAGGAAAGTTTCTGCTTTGAAGTTTAAGGGTAAAGAGTGAAATAAAAATAAATATTCACTATTTTCAAATTTTTGTCTCATTTTGCCCCACCTTACCCTACTTAACCTATGTCTGTTACATCTGTATTTGGCTTCGAGTGTCCAGCATCTTCTGGTTCAAGAGTAGCACCTTTTTCTAACTGATTCGCTTAAAGCAGCAGTGACATCAAATTTCAAACTCGAGATGTGGCGCTCACTTTATTCCTTGGTGTGCATGAGTTTTTTTAGCGAAGTGTGAATAGCGTCCGTGACGTAGAAGTTATTCTATTGAGAGCGAAAAGAGGCTCAACGGCGCGTTCATGCCATGCGACATCGACAGTATTTTGTCGTGTTCAGCGAGCGCCACGCCTCAGGCGCTGAGTGACGATGCCCGAGCAACGATGACGTCGACAATTTTAGTGCTGTCATCGTGGTGCCTATACTTGTGGTGGGCCTGGCAACGGCGTCACTTGTTTTGTTCTGCTTGGTTCGTGCAGCACGTTCGTGTGCATCCTGCGTTTTCGTTGTGCCTCTTCGGGTGATTTGTCGTGGAGTCGTGAGCGCGAATGTGATTATTCGAAGCTACGATCTCCATCGCATTACGCGCCAGCATGCCGTGGAACTATTGTGCGCTGCAATCGTGCTCTTCAAATAAGAGAAAAAGCGAAATGTTTGGTGCACCGTGGCAAAACGCTACCCCACAACGCGCTCAAAGAATAAAAAAGCCAGGCCTCCGCGTTTCACTTTTTTTCGAGTCGCGTTTCAGTGTGTGAGCAATTGACACACATGGCGACATTCAATAACTGACCAGTTATTACGACACATTGGTTATGCTTAGGTAGACGCAAACACGACAATAACCGATCAAAGTGCACCAGTACAGAACGTAGGGTTCAGAGAAATATCATTTCAAACAAGTAACACGCACGCAGCGTTCATATGCGTAGTTGTGACATGTCTTGCTAGCCAGCATGGCCCAAGCGCGCGTCTCCAGCTGCCTCCTCGTCGCTGCTCGGTCCGGCGTCGATATCAGAATCTCTGCTTTGAAGAGGATTGAACCGAAATTGATGCGCCACGTCGCGAATCGCAGCGATTCCATATTCCTCCGTGTTTTCATCGTCGCTTGAGGACGCTGATGACGGCGGCGACGACGATGGGGGTGGCGAAGACATGCCTACACGTGCGCGCCGAGCAGACGAAATGTCAGCTGAAACTCGCGTCACCATTTCGAGTGGCCACGTGATCAGATGGGGCGTGACCGCGGAAGGTGACCGCTTGGCAGCGCTGAAAATTGGCGGGCTTTGCACCTGTTTTGAATTGCGTTCAGTACTGGCCATACAAATCATTATTACACATATTAATTCGTCCCTCGGTTGCATTATCAGTACCGAATCGTTACTAGGGCATCGATAACTGCAAGTTGACGCAAGAAACGCGACATGCGTAAAGTTGATGTCACTTAGCAAAGCTTCAATTTGGGCTAGTTGGTACGGCATTGTAACGTAGTTGCGCTGAGTGAAATGCACAAACAAGTGACGGAACAAGAGGACAGGATGGTTATTGCGCACTAACCCGTCCTGTCCGCTTGTTCCGTCACTTGCTTGTGCATTTCGCTTAGTCCGTCCCTCCTTCCCGCGTCCCACACCACCGCAGCGCATGCGCGTCCCCTCCCCCCTCTCTCTCATCACCTACGCTCACCCCCCTTTCTCTCTCTAGGAATCTTCTACTCTACGGAGCGGCGCCCGCGTCCTGCGCCCGACACACCCACAGCGCATGCGCGCCCCCCTCCCCCCTCTCTCTCCTCTTCTACGCTCAACCCCTTTTCTCCTCTAGGAATCCTCTACTCTACGGAGCGTCCCACACCCCCCCACAGCGCATGCGCGTCCGCTCCCCCCTATCTCTCCTCTCCTACGCTCATCCCCTTTCTCTACTCTAGGAATTCTCTACTCTACGGAGTAGAGCATTAGCTAGTGGAGATCTCCTCATTGAAGTCCGAGACAAAGAACAATTTTCAAAACTGTGCAGCCTAAAGACCTTTGGTGATGTCCCCATTACTGTATCTGCACATCGTTCTATGAACACTGTCCGAGGTGTTGCATCTGAGGATGACTTAGTTGACCTGGCCGATGGTGAACTTCTTGACGGCTGGAAACGTAAGAATGTTGGCAATGTCCAGAGAATTAAAATCAAGCGAGATGGCAAGGATATTCCAACAAAACACATAATCATTACTTTTGGCTCCAGCGTTCTTCCTGACACGTGCACTCGTAACAGGATACACAAAGCTCCGTGTCCGCCCATACATTCCAAATCCCTGACGATGCTTCCAATGCGAAAGGTACGGTCATTGTTCCCAGACATGTCGAGGCCAGCCCACATGTCCAAAATGCGGGTTCACTGAACGCAGCTCTGAAACATGCGAAAATGCAGTTCACTGCGTCAACTGTGATGGCGAGCACGCCGCGTACTCGCGCTCGTGCCCGTCTTGGAAAAAGGAAAAGGACATTATTGCACTGAAAGTCAAAGAAAACGTTTCGTTCGGGGAAGCGCGTCTTTCGTTCCTTCGAGGAACTAAGTGCGGTGCGTAAAGGGGCAGCACCGCATCAGCCCCAGGCAACCTTCTCTGGGCAGGCGTGTAGCGAGCCAGTGGCGGTGCCACTTCCCCTTTGGCGGTAGCAGGTAAACCTGCTCCGCCTGCATCTAAGTAGAGCCCCTCAACCTCTGGGCTGTTGGGGCCTCTCCGCATGCGGCTAGGTCTCGAACAAGGTCGTAGTGATGTGATAGCTGCGCCAATTGCGCCAAGAGATGAAGCCGGCTACATCTTGGCAAAATTTTCATTATTTGCGCCAATAATGCGCCAAGATGTCGTTTTTGCGTTCTTTCGGTGAGAAACAAGATGACAGGCTCTTGAAATCCATACGTTACCCCTGCAATTTCGAGTGATCATCGCAGCAGACAGGAAAGTTCTGTGTAGTTCAAGTAGTTAGTCTCTGGGCACAAACCTTCCAAACCATTTCAACTCGCTCGTACTGCGTTCGTTTTCTACTGCTACTGGACCTTACTGATTTCAATAAAATCGTTCCTAAACTGTTGTTGTTTCAGTCAGAGAAAAGTAATAATGATCTAGTTGTTCTTGGACGACATTCGTACTTTACTGACTATTAAAATACTGTAATTAAGTACGTGCATGTGGATGTGACCGCTTAATTCATTTGTTTTTTAGTTTGTAGTGCTATTTGGTCTAGTTTACTTACAAAATATTCCATGCAGGGTGAATGTTTTAACGCCATAATATGGGCAGACTTTATCAACAATACCACGTGCTGTACAGTGATTGTTACTCTGCTGAGCAAGCATGGTGTCCCAGTGTTCCGGTATATCTCGGCTGGGCTTCTCGACCTCGGTAACTGTACATGTCAAACAGCTTGTTGAATGTAAACATGAACTCCCCCCTCCCCCCTTCACTGAAGATTTTGTCCAGCACACATTAAATAACGGGAACAAAGGAGCAGTTATTAAACCTTGTTCACTATTAACCGTCCGTCAACAGGACCTTAACGATTTTGTACATAAAGCATGACAGCAGACACTTCTGTGACATAAGTGGCAGGTGGTAAGATGAAAATCTTGGCATGCATGTCATCTACAATGCCATTTACATGCCACGCTCATGGTGCGCTTGCGTCCAGTTCGCTAGCTTGATACACACTGAAATTTGTATTGCACGACCTGACTGTGTGACGAAGACAAATGACAGGTCCTAACATGTAAATAATGACATGCATATTATGTACAGCATGATTTGCTCCTTGCTGGCTGCTTCGCATTACATCGATTCCCACAGTGCGTGGGATCTGCCGGTTTTTCAGCACGGCTTGCTCAGTGGCCGCCTTTGCCTGCCTCTGAAGCTTTTCGCGGGTAACCCGCTTGTGGTGCGATGCCAATATGGCCTTGTCCTTTTGGTAGAAGCCCTGGAGGACCTTCTGCGTCTGCGACAGCACTAGACCTTAGAAGGGCTGCGCGCAAGAGGCGCGAAGTCGCGGTAGAAAAGAAAAATTGCGAGGCTGCGCGCGCGGAGGCGCGGAGTCTGGAAAAAAATGTAGGAGAGAAAAAACGTGCGTCCTGCAGGTGGAGTGTCCGACTCTCTCCCCTGACCACGTCCCAACATATTTGAAGAATGACGGTTTGCCTAGCTTCAAGTCCTCCAGAGCCGTCCAGTGCACCGATTGGCCAAAATACAAGGTAATCATGGAAGACTGTTGGCGGCTCACCCTTCAACCTAAAGGACGCAATAAAGAGTGCCCTACTGTCCACCACGCGTTCGCTTTCGATGAGTTCAGCACGCACCGATTTTGACATTGAACTCGAGAAACTTCGAGCAATTCGTGGTCGTGCAGAAAGACGTTATAGACGCACAAAGTCCATTGATGATTTGAGATTGGCTAGACGCACACACACAAAAGAAAGTACAGCGTCACATGGACAAGCTGGCTATGCGACGAAGGGGATCTTTTTGCGAGTCCTGAGATCAAAGAAAGCCTCTGTCGCTTAATTGGAGAACTGTTCGTGGTCTTTGTACAACCTTGGTCAGCGCCACCCATTTAAATCTCTGGTACTTCATCTACGCTGCGAAGAGATTGGCGTCGAGAATCTTTCTGCCGAAGGATTGCTTGCGGGGCAAATTCAACGGGGATGAGGACGCCCGACTGCTCTTTATCCTCTCGTGATCACCGAATGGAGTGTCCATTTTCAATGGAAGAACTAAACGCTGCGCTTGCTTTGTGTAGACGTTCTTCAGCGCCAGGACCTGACGGCATCACCTACCGCGCTTTGTGTCACCTAGGAGACCAAGCTCGGAAGGCACACTTGCTGCTACACAACGACTCCCGGCAAACTGGCCCGGTTCCACAGGAATGAAAGCCAAGTCGCCTGATTCCACTTCTCAAAGCCGGCAAGTCGCCTTTGGACATTTCCTCCTACTGCCCGATCGCCCTCGCGAGCTGTGTGGGAAAAGTTGTGGCTCGAGAGAATGATTCTAACGCGCCTGGAATGGTACTTAGAATTTCACGAAATATATCCAGATGCCATGGCCGGGTTCAGACGAGGCCGCTCATCAATCGACTTTGTAGTTGACTTGGTGACATATGTCGAACATCAGAAGGCCTGTAAACGATTATCTGCTGCTCTGTTCCTTGACGTTAAAAGGGATTATGACAATGTCACCCACGAAGCTGTCCTCAACGCGTTAGAGCCAGTACGACTTGGTGGCAAGATGTATATGTAGATACACAGTTACCTACAGAATAGATCATTCCACGTGCAGACAGAGAATGACCCGACACCCGAATATTAGGGTAGCCGAGGAGTCCCTCAAGGCAGAGTGCTAAGCCCGACGTTGTTCAACCTAGAGCACTGCACGGGCTCGGGCCTACCCGAAAACCGGGGCCCGGCCCGCCCCGTGGGCCGGGCCGGGTAAAGTAGTTTTCACGGCGGGCCCGGGCCGGGCTCGGGCCTGAAGCTCCGGGCTTTGGGCCGGGCCCGGGTTTGAGGTGGCGGGCTCGTGTCGGGCCGGGCTTGGACTTTGCACAATTCTTGAGATTGTTCCAGATACGTTGTGCATACCTACTATATGTTCCACTTACTGTATCTCGAAAAAACGCCTTTTTCATGTGGGGCAAGCTATTTAGAGAAGTTTCATGAGGAATAAGTACTGACCATCTTTTGCTTCTAGCATATTGCCACGCGTGTTATTTTGTTGTGATCTGCTTAAACCAACAAAACTGTGAGCAATGCTCGGCGCAGATCACGCCTCAGTGTTCGAGAAGCTTCACGTTTGTACTAGATCGTTTTCTTAACATTGCGCACAGCACGCGAACACTCAAGATTATTCCAGAGCTTGCGCGACGACCAGTGATAAGGCTAGAATGTTCGACGCGTGATGAATAAAAGCCGACGCGCTCCAACGATGATCAGTTGATCGACGGCCGACGCTCCGTTCGCCGCTATCTGTGCCAGTGTGTAGCTGTAATCTGACTTTACGTTCCACAGCCACAAGTTCGGCCAAATAAACAGTTTCTTCTTTGACACGCCGACTGTTGCCTTCGTCGACGTCACGATCACGTGACAATATGGGGCTACTTGATAGACTATGCGCTTATATAGTTAACATCTCACTATACCTTGCTGTATTATTTGTATTCGCTATTATTTTATATCCGGAATGTTATTTTGTAATCGCAGTGATAAATGTAACATAATAAACTAATATAATAAATTTATATCTATAACTTATCATCGGAAGAGCGATCACAGAGCTCCAAGGCAGGGCAACGTTCTTGAAAGTTCCCGCAGTACACTAAGCGAAAGGTCTGCCTGGAGTCTCGTTACAAAGAATCACTATAAAGGCACTTTCTTTCTTCGTGGCTCTGTCACGGCTCCCAGTGCTCATGTGACGCGGCTTGGACATGCACAGCCTCCTATGCGTGCCCCATTGTCCACGTCTGAGCTTTCGTCGTGTTCAGCTATATGGTGCGAAAGCTACATGTTACTGCCGCAGCATCGGAATGTGCAGGAATAGCATAGGTCTATTGAGCAAGGTATGGGGTCCATTATGCAAGGTATACATTCGCTTGAAGATATATCTGGCTTGAAAAAAGGCAGTTACGAATTCCCTACCGGGTGATGTCCCCGTATCTCGAACCACAGTCATACAATGACTAAGCGCCGAGCAGCTTGCATTTATTACCGAAGTGGAATGAACCCCGAAAATAGATTGAAATCTCTTCGTCCACCTCCGGCTGGTACTGGCCACGTAGTCCAGTCGCTGCGCCTTCAACAGGTACAATATAGTTAGCAAAGCATACGCCATTATAACATGAAAACAAAAAGAGTGGCACGACGTTCGGGAACACGATAAATGAAGCGATGAGCTGGAAAGCTATGTTTATTCTGAAAAAGTACGCAATGACGCCCGAAATTGGCTCCAGTCGCGAAACTACGACTGCCGACGCCCTTCACACGTCATAAGGCAGATTTCGAGCGCCCATGAGGCTAGCGCAAGCAGTTCAAGAAACTTTAGAGCGGCAGGATATTTGATGCAACAGAGCATGGCGTGCTTACAGTTGGAATCTCTTGCTAATTTGTCTTTTCTCACAATAACATCTGAGGAAATGAACTGTAAACTATGCCACAAAACCTTGTTTTATTTCATCTTCATTTATTGATACCCTGCAGGCCAAACGCATTGCAGAAGGCCAAATGCATTGCAATGCAATAAAATCCAAGTAAAGATGACAAGAAATGCAGCAAACAATAAAGACATACGTCCTTCGGCCCTATAGACTTTATATACAAATGGCGGTGTGATATACGCAAAAAATTCTATAACAAGTAGACTCCCGGTTATTCGAGAAATCGGATAATTGGGACGTGTTCTCTGGTCTCGGCAACCATGTGTGTTGTTTAATGACACCGAACTCTGGTTAATTCCGTCATGTTTTGCCAGAACGGGGTTCATTTGGATGATCGCCGCAGCGCGCCGAGCATGATGAGCCGCCAATTTGCGACGCAAAAGAGCGAAAACGACGTTCGCGAAAACCGGAAACAACCTTCAGAAAGGCGTGCTCGCCATCCACAATCGTGTCGTTGGCTACCAAGACTTCATCAGCTGCAGCAAACTTGTTTTGTTTTCGATTCAACACGGCGAATGCGAACTGCGTGGGCGCTATATCGATGAACTAGAGTTACTGTATATGCTACCTTTAGGTAGCAGAGTTGCGCATAACTTTTCCTTCCACCGCTCGTGCCGCTATTCGTCGACTGCCACCACGTGGTGCAAAATGACGTCAAATTTTCAATTCCGCGCGGCGAAGCCAACTTTACGTGCCCGACGGCGCCCACGCGTCCTCTGCCCGCGCCGACTAGTTTCCGTCAGTTCCATCGTCATTGCCATTAGCGGTCGTCCAGCGTTTCAGCAGTTTCAGCGTGCGTGCGTTCGTCGAGTGTGTGCTTTGTTTATCGGCTCCATACCTTTGCGAAGTGTTCGAAAGTACGTCGTATTGACAGTTGTGCGCTACACATGAATGAGCTTGAAGCTACTTTTCTGCGCCACTTTTTCGAACAGTGAAGCAGTGGTGAATAAGGGTTAATGACAAATGACACTTTGTCAGTGGTCGCCAGCGTAACCGCACGCGCAATATTTTGTCGAAGGCCGCTGATCAGCTGGCATCGGCGGCCAAAATGTATTCTTATTGTCGACCATACGTGCGTGGTTTCCTTCAACCTCCCTTCAAGACAAATATTTCTCGCCTTACATCCAGGGGAGAAAAGCTCGTGTGCATGCTGAAAGTAATCGCGCTGCTTTTCGTTGCAAAGTACTGCGCAGAAAAGCGAACTTTTGAGCTGTTCGATCGTAGCATGCATCTGAAAGCTGTGATGGTGGAATCGGCCCACCGCTCTAAAATTCTCTGCGGACGCGATACCTGCGATTCACTTATGGCACCTATGAACTAACTTTTCAATAGCCTAATTCAAATTTCATTGACTCCGTCATCTTTAGTACATTTCACGTGCTTTGATTCACTTTAATTCTCACTTGTTTCACTTCATTCACATTTAGGCACCGGGCGGCCGTCGTACGGCGCCAGCGGCGCCCCTCCCGAAAAGCGCCCCTAGCGGTGGCAGCGAAAGCACTGGCATGTGAAGCAGACGACGCAGAGAAGGCTCTGCTACTTTCGGCAACGTATTCAAGTAGTAGCGGCGGCGTTTCTTTTTAGACAATCGCAAACTGTAAGCTGTTTCGTTTGTCGCCCAAGGCAAAGAGAAGCGGCAGCAACAGTGTTTCTTGAACAAAGCACGAAGCGTTCGACTGTCGGACATGTGTTCAGATAACGGGGCCACTCGTCGGGCTCCAGGGAGCCCGACGGGGAGCTCCCCCGCAGTCGTTTGCGGTCGTGTCGTAGCAGCATTCAATGGTCGCCAAGTCATCAAGAAAGGATGACACATGTTCTTTTCATGTCTTCACACCCAGGAGCACCGTCGGAACGTCAATCGACTAGGCTTCTATGCGTGGTGCTGTGCTTTTATGCGTTTGCTTTCGTTTGGAGGCGGACCAGAGGCACGATGCCTCCTCCCTTTCGGGACTGCAAATGAGACCGGCCCGATTGGCGAAAGTGTTGTAAAATAAACATCTTTGTATTTTAACTGCCAAACTCGCTGCTCCTCACTGTTGGGCTCCTGGCGGGAAGGCGAGTACTGACAGCGCACGTGCACTAATGGCGATGCCAGTTACATTGCGTTGCGGCTTTCAAGGCTTGACCAGCCGGCGTACGCGTTTTCATGCGTTTGCTCTAGAGAAGGGTCACCGCTTGCACGAAGCTGGCCACGTGCTTGACATCAAGGAATATAAAAGCGACAACGACTGCAAATTGCTTTGCAAGTGCACCCCGCAGACGAAGTTCAATGCGATAAGCTACGATGTGGAGCTAGCTCTAGGTATCCCCATTCCTATTTCTATTTTAAACGCAAAGCATTTCTTATCTCTATCTATAAATTCCTCTATCTCTCTATCTAGCCGCCTACGTCTGGGCGCTCTCGTGGTCGCCTCCTTAAGTTGACATTAACCAAAATTGGCATAGGTGGGTACGAAAATAAGACGAACATGGCTGTCTGGTTGTGCACGGTGGTATGAGTAGCGCGAAAATCTTTCCAGTCACGTGCGGCACATACGGGGCGTATACCACGGGCCGCGGGATGCTGGTATGAGGCACAGGTGATTCACAGTGGATCGACCCAGGAACGGCGAGAACAGACATTGATAATTTAAGCGGGCGCATGTCCAAAAAATCTGGCATCAGCCACGTGAACCCGACGTATGCAAAGAATAGAAATCCGGATCCCAGCAGGAGTCGAAACCAGGTACTCTGAGCGGATATCAAATATTCTACCACAGAGCCAAGCCATGACTTGAAATTACTTTTGAAAAAATCCTATGCGCAAGAAAAATGTCGGTGCAACCAACGTCAATTGTGGTTGCAGTGCTGGCTATCTAATTTCATGACAAGGTAATAAACATTACTCATGTACTCATATGAAACAGGTGTTACGTCGGCTTAACGCCAATCTTGGTTTTATTAAGACTTCTTGTTAGGCGAGTTGGTTAACATCAAAGGGGTACATAGTAGCGCAAACTTAGAAAATAGACACGAGAAAAGAAGTAGGAGGGAGCAGAAAGGTCGGGCGCTCCCTCGTACTTGTTTTCTTGTGTCTTTATTTTCTAAGTTTGTGCTACTATGTACCCCTTTGATTTCAATGTTGGCTCCGCTTTTATAACCGTCAGATAAACATTACATATGTGCTCCTATGAATCTGCAAGCTATATTCAAGCGTTACTCGACCTGGAACAATACTCTGATCAACGCTACGCGTGTGATACTCACAGCATCGGCATCACACATTCACCGCATCAATTGTGAATCGCAACGTAGCGTGCGCTTCGTTTCAATAACACTGACGTCTGTTCTCTAACATGAGCGCTAACATTACGTCAGACCACAAGTTAGCCTTTAAACATCAGTGTAGTCGGCATGCTTATTAAGCACACTATGTGCACACAACTCCATCTACAAAAACACGTCAATACACCTCGTTACGCGTGACTTAAAGCTAAAAAACAAATGCAGCATAGACTCTCTGATTCGCATAAAATCGGTTCCCACAATACGTGGGATCTGCCGAATTTTCCCCAATACTTTGTTATTCTGTCTATACGTTAACATTGTCCCCTAACATTAAAAAAATAGAGCGTACGTCTGCAATTCCCTTCTCGTCTTTACTGGATGCTTCGCCGATTGCACTTGTTCCTCATTTGTAGTTTTGCACGCCCCCCGTTCCTGTTATGTTTTCCACTGATTTTCGATCCTTCGCCGACCCTTAAGATATTGTAATCTTCAGTCTTCGCGCACACGTAGATTTCGGCAGCGCACGACACAAGCGACGAGAGCACAATGAAGAGAAACGAACGTCCAGCCCCGCGCCCCCCGCAGCAAGCGCCTGCGCCCTTTTCGGCACTCCCATTCCATTAGTTCCCCGTCGCCACCGAAAGAGGCGCCACCAGTCCCCGCGCCCGGTGCCTCCACTGCCTCACGCCCTGCACTGCACCCGGGATTGGCCGAACGCTGCAAAACTGTTGTTCTTCGCGTCGTTTTGTCCGCGGGCGCGATCTGTTGGAACATGTAGTAATATACAGCTTCGCTGTAAAAGTGGAACCTTGGTCAGCGCTTGCGAATAATTCTGCGGCAAGTCGCCCGCACTGGTACATCTCGCCGTATTTGTCTCCTGCGCGCGCGACGAGCGGCTTCACTGCACAGCCGTTGAACATAATGGCGGACCTATGCGCAACTCTGCTACCTAAAGGTAGCATATACAGTCACTCTACGATGAACGAGTCGATAACGACGGGGGCTGCGACGAGCGGTAGTTTCGTTCTGACCGCGTCCCTTTAGAGCTGCGTAGTCGCCATCCATAATTGTGCTCGCGGTCCCTTCAGAACTTCGTGGACACTATGTAAAGTGAAGCTTTGGGCTAGTTGGTTTTGCATTATGAAATAGGAAAATCGCGATATTCTACACAGGGACGCACGAAAGAAGCTACACAGACAAGCGATGAAATCTTGTCATGCTATGATGTTTTTAATTTTTCCGTATGTATTTTCCTTTCGTGAAAAGTTCAGTTGACAGCAGCGCTTGTGTGTGTTGTTTCTTTTGTGTGCCCCTGTGTAGAATATCGCGCTGTTGCTATTTCATAATGGACACTATGATCGCGCCTTTAGCGACCATGGTTTGGTCGACAACCGACTCGGTACTCAGTAGCTTCGTTTTGATTCCGGGCAATGCGCGCACGTTATCACATGCTGGCACGCTGTCACATGCAGTCAGTATGCTGGCGTAAAACTCGCCTGCTGCATTGTGATATGGAAGAACGATAAGGTGCTGGCCATTTTTCCGGCGAAAGAAATTATGTTCACATGCACGTGGTGTTGTTGGTGGAGGCAGTACGCTATGAGGGATGGGTTTACAGCACATTTTGGCTTAATACACGGTGGTCTTGAGCCGCGGTCACATCTGAACGAAGTACCATGATGAAAATGCGGTTTTTATGCAGTTCTTATGCAAAATAAGTACTGGATTTACGTATTCATCAAGAAAATGAAAATGCAGCGATGAAAGAGACTATGTTATTCGTGTCTTCATATTGTCTATATTTCGGCATTCGGTTGATTTTGACGTTTTTTCCGGCACGGTAAAGACAGAATTAGCGAGCTTTTACTGTAGTTTTTTTCGACCGTTCGGCTGTTTATACGTATTTCGAAAAGTACACGTGGTGCACGTGGTTCGTTATAACTTTTATCTCGGTTTTATCTCGGTACTTACAACAAAGGTAATAATTTTGGCTTTTTTTTTTTGTATCTATTTGTCCTGCCGAGACAAGGTGCACCTACGATGAAGACAGGTGCTACATATCCAGAAGGGTGCACGATTGGCTTAGATGGTAGAGCTTCCTTTATATTAATTACAAAGCGCAATAAGAACAAACTGAAGAGAGCCGAATTCTGTTATCTGTCTTCTGTGTGCTTATTGCGCTCCCTGTTGAAACTGAACGCACGCTGCAATTCTTTTAACGCGATAGCGTTAAAGAGATCGTTTCGCAGAAATTCCGGCGGCGGTGTCGGCGTCGTTGGTTGTGAGCGAAAAATCAACTTGTCCGTGACCGAAAAATCGAGAAAGATGCAAATAAAATAAATAATAAAAATTTCCGTGTCCGAGTGATAATCGAACCCAGGCCGTCTGCGTGGCAAGCAGGTGTTCTACCACACAGCCACGCGTCTGCTTGGAAATGCAGTGAAAATAACTTCCTCTGCTTGGAAATGCAGTGAAAATAACTTTCATGCTTTACAAACACACGCGTCCTGTATACAGGCGTCACAATACAACGTGTAACATCCCAGTAATATTGCGTGGTACAAGCGTACATTGACATCGGGCGTCAGAATATGTGAATATCACAACGACATCGTGGTTTAAAGCCAGCCACCCATTACAAAAGGCACACACGTTACTGCGCGTATTCCCTTAAGACCCCGTAGTGGGCACATAGCAAGTTCGAAAACATTTCACGCGCGTAAATGCACGTGGTTTAAAGCATGCTGCCCATTACATAGTATGCACTAAGTGATTGAAGTACGCACTAGGGACAGGATATCGCCATCGCGTTCAACTCTTAAAGGCGAAGCTTATGGGTCCCCCCAATTTTTTTTCCCGCAACAATATCTGCTACGAAACGCTCATGGTGATTCTCATTCCATTTGTATAAAAGTTATGCACAGTATGCTGAACATTTTGTACGTGGCGCAAAGCTGGAAACATGACTTAGTCACCAACTCGCCCAAAAACAAGTTCTTCTAGAGTACATATGCACAGTAACACGCGGCCGAATAACCGCTCATCGTATCCAATATGTCCGTTCAGCTGTTACCAAAGCGAGGCCATTTTGTACAAGTAATTACCCTGAATTAAAGCACAACTGTTAGCTCAGCATGCGCAAACAAAAAGTAGGTATTTGCAACTTGAAACGCCTTGATGTTGATACCATGTTCGGGCAACACCTCCTATATTCTTAAAACTTGGAAGCGCAGTATCGACGAGGACTAAGAAGGAACACATACACAGGACAGGCGCAAACTCGCAACTAAGCTTTATTCAGAAGTCTCCCTAGACGCAGCCGATTGGCGCACGCAGGCGCAATGCGCATCACAATCTACAACGCTAATCTCACGGCTGTGTATCTAGGTAGACTTCTGAATAAAGCTTAGTTGCGAGTTTGCGCCTGTCCTGTGTATCTGTGTTTCTTCGTAGTCCTCGTCGATTTTGCGCTTCCAAGTTTTAAGATTACGAACCAACTAGCCCAGCAACGCATTCTTTTAAACCTCCTATATTAATGGCCCGGGCCCCTGTCGGGGCCGATCTGTCGTCGGGCCGGGCCGGGCCGGTTAACTGCAATTTTTTTTCTCGGGTTAGGGCCGGTCCCGGGTTTTGCTTTTGAGTCACCTGGCCGGGCTCGGGCGGGTAAACTTCAACGAGTGCCGGGCTTGGGCCGGGCCCGGGCCGAGAATCACGGCCCGTGCAGTGCTCTAGTTCAACCTAACACTCATTGGACTAGTCGACAAGCAGCCAAGCAGGGTACGACTTTCCATTTATGCTGACGACATCTGTGTATGGACTAGAGCTGTGCGCCGCCGCGCCGCGCCGCCGCCGCCGCGCAATAATTGCGGCGCGCCGCCGTTAGTCTTGTATTTTAACCTGAACGGGGAATCTGAACATAAAATACATGACTTGGACATAAAGTACATGGGAGTTCGGCCAGCAACGCGCCCTCTCTTTGCGGTTCTTCCTCTTCGACATCATTTTGACGTCACGAAGTTTTCCTAACTCTCTACTCAAGGGTGGCGATGCGGGCTTGTTGGTCTGTCATACTTCTTGGATGTGGGCGCTAGAAGACGAGGACGAAGGGAAGAAGGACACACACACTGGCGCTTTGTGTCAGTGTGTGTGTCCTTCTTCCCTTCGTCCTCGTCTTCTAGCGCCCACATCCAAGAAGTCTCTACTCAAATTAGAGGAACGGAATGCCACAGACCTGCTTCAATCATAGAGGGATTCACAGGTATTCACAGGTACAGACGAGCGCGAACGAACAAGTGTCACAGTTGTTACTTCGCTGTGTTTGAAAAGCGCGTTCCTTTCGCTAACGGGGGGGGACTGCCGTGAGCGCAGCGACCTTCGTGCGCTCGGTAACTACAACGCAATCGTTCCGGCGAAAGCCCCATTCTCCCCCCACCGCGAGATAAGCGCGCGCGTGCGCAAGGGCGTCTACCCCCCACGCGGCAAAGTGCGCGAGGGAGATGAACGCATGAGCGCGGGCGTCGCGACGAGGGGGGGGGGGGGGGAGCTAAGCCCCGCCAAGCTAAAGTCCCTAGATAAACTAAAGTAGCGCCAACTGCGCCCCTTCGCCTCTGCCTCCTCTCCCAGAAGCTGCAGCAGCGCCTCTATGGTGTCCGCCAGGAAACTGCTGAAAGCACGGCCGGACGCGTGCGAAAGGCATACCCTTTCACAGGCATACCCTCTCCTGGCGCGCGGGAGAGGGTATGCACAGAGGACGGACAAGATGGCGCTTGCACTACCAAGCATATGGGAGAGGAGGAGCCTGCATATTGACACGTATGGCGCTACTTTAGTTATTCTAGGGACTTTACGCCAAGCGCGGCCTTTGCGCCATCTCGCTCGTAATGCTGAAAACACCCTGAAAACTCGCTGTATATAAATTGCTCGCCGTTTGAACGTTGAAGAACGTGCGCTGTCGTGGCTCAGTGGTTAGCGCCGCGCGTTGCAGAGCGTGAGGTCCCTCGTTCGATGCCGCGCGTCGGAAACATTTTTCTGAATTATTTTTCTTTGTGGCTTTTATAAATATATGGATACATATACGGGACATGACGGCGACGGCAACCACGACGCCAACGACGACGGCGAAAACCAGCCGAGAGTGTTCATATAATTGCTATCGCAATAAAAAAAGGAAAATTCACGAGAGCGCGCGTCCAACGTCCACAAACCAACCTCCTCCGACGCCGCTCCCCCCCTCGTGCTCCGTGCTCTGTTCAAAGTTCCCAGCATGCTCCTGTTTCATTTTTTCTATGGTTGCGGAGTTATTCTCGATGTGTCCCCCCTAGTGGACTGTATTTTGGCCGCAGCTCATTGGGAGGAGTTTGGTAACCAGCGCGCCCCTTGTTTCCGTTTCTTCTTCCGCAACGTCATTTTGGTATCACGAAGCTTTCACAACTCTCGCCAATAATGAGAGGGACAGAATGTGCTTCAACGCAACGAACGCAGCGCCCAGACACCCGCTTTCGGGCGTACATCTCGGAGGCCGTGCATATATTCTGATCGTGTAAGCCATCGAATAAGGTTTAATGCGGCCGCCCTTCTAACGCACCTGTGAAGATCGGTACGCCTTCCCTGCATCGTTCTCAAATATCTGGGACACATTCATATGCAAGTTAAGACTGGAAAAGTTCCTGTTTCTCTACATTTCGTCCACTTCCTTTTTACGCTGGGAATGTGCTGGCGGGTTCGGTGCATCGACGTCATCAAGAGCAAGCATCACGGCTGACCGCTTTTTCGAGCAACTGAATGCGCTGTGCCAAAATGGACTGTGGACATCTTCAGATGGACACATCGAGAATCGCTCCCCGGAAGTTGTCTCTTTCTCTCCCCCAGAAGTCTCAAAAGTATTGCCTGACCTAAACGCTGCGGCGTCCTCCAGCCTTAAAAGGCGACGAGCCAACTTGCTGGATAGCATATTCGTGGAGTTTTGGACTAATTACATTTTACATAGATAAACAAAATAGAAAAGTATTATATATCGATGGGTTAATGCACGTTTTTCCTTTCAATTTTACTCGAGTAAGTCGATAAATAAATAGAGAAGTTAAGGAAAGAAAAACTTAGAATTATTGATCGGTGAGCTTTTTGGTAGGTATTCATGTTAAAACGACACGACGTGAAAACACACACAAGAGTGAAGTCGAGAGAGTAACCAGTTATCTCTCACGTAGACCGTCACGCGCAACTGACTGGTAGGTATCGCCTCGTGCCTGGGAATGGGCAAATAAGTATTTTAAGTGCGGAGCAATTTAGGGGCCCGGGCTGTTGTATGCTGTCATCGTACGCGCCCATCGTATACCGTCGTAGCTTGGCGAAACGCAGGCAAAACCGCTTATTGCATAGATATCTGTAGGATATGGAGCGCGCGCTCGCACCTATAGATATAGGAGAAGTCTTCTTCCTTTTTGGTCATCTAGGGCCTTGATAATATTAAGTGCGGAGCACGTTAGGGGCCCCGATTGTCGTATGTTGTCTTATGCTGTCGTCGCTTGGCGTAACACAGGCAAAACCGCGTATTAAAATAGGGAAAAAGAGGAAGCAAGCAAAAAAATAGAAACAGAGAGAAAGAAAGAAAAAACAATAGGACGAGAAATAGAAAGAGCAAGAAAATGAAAGAAATAGATAAAGAGAGGGGAAGTAATCTTTAGAAATGAAGAGAATGAAACACACAAAAAAAACGTAAACAGAAAAAAAAAACAAAGAGAGGAGGAAAAAAAGAGAAAACCGAAGAGAAACAAAGAGGGCTGCCCAGTACTGCACTTCTTTGAGGTTTGGCACCACTAGTGCGAAGCTACCTTAATTTTTTTGTCGACCTCCTTTTCCGCCGCTGTACGACTTTTCAGTTAGCAGCGTTTGCGGTGTCTTCACTACTCTCTTGTGTCCGTATTTGCACACCCGGTCTTTTTAAGTGCTTTAAAACAGCCTCTGAAAATACAACATCGAGCTCTTTATTCTCTCGTGGCGTTTCTTATTTTTTTTATTGCCATAGCAATTATATGGACACTCGGCTGATTTTTGCCGTCGCCGTAATGCCCCGGATATGTATATGTATGTATATATTGTGGGCATTTGTAATGCGCTTCTTCTCATCTGTACATTATCATAATCATCATCATCCGTTTGTCTCTGTCCTCATCGTGACCGGGTGTCATCACCATCGTCATCGTGTGTGCGCGCTCTGCCTGAGGCTGCCTGTTCGCTGCCGAGTCCTTGGACCGAATAAACGCCGTCTAAACCAAGACGTCATACGTGGTGGAGGTGCTGCGTACGAGGACCGAGGATCGAAAAGAGCGCGCACACACGATGACGATGGTGATGACACCCGGTCACGATGAGGACAGAGAGACAAACGGATGATGATGATTATGATAACCTACAGATGAGAAGAAATCAGAAGACTAATGCATCCGACCGGGGATTCGAACCAGCGACCCCTCGCTCAGCAGCGCGCTGCGTAAAACCACTCAGCCACTCACCGTGCATGCGTCGGCATTCTAACGGCAAGCTATTTATAGACACCATTTACCGCTGGCGGCATGCAGATCTCGGAGGAGCTTGAGCGTGTTTTCTATCATGCAACGCTCCTGAATTTTCTTTCAGTTTCAAACCTGCCCTTGAGACGCGCACAAAAAGGTGCCCCTTTCTATATCCACTCGTGATGTGGAACGAAGAAAAAAAAACAACACCGCGCACACGTTGCTTCTGACGCCACCGCGCGGCAGGAGACGCAGAGGGGTCATTCCGCGCGCTGCACTTTAAAAGAAGAAATATCTAAGAGCGTCGGCCTCTGCGTTGTCGACACTTGCAGCGGGTTGCTCGAACACAAAGGCGTAACAACTGTGATAGTTTTTAGTTCACGCCTGTCCTGTGCATACCTGCGCGTCTTTTTCGAGCGTCCTTCTTCGTGCTTCAGCGGGAAGCTGCAAGTATCGAGCTGCTTGTCGTTCTTCGTGAGACATTCCAATTTATTGCTATCGCATTCTTGCGTCGCCCTTGCGGCGAAACTGTGACATTTTTTTTTTTTTTGGCGCTCTTCGTGACGCCAGGATAGTGATTCACATGACATAATTAGGGCACATACTCTCGACTGGTCTATAGAGGAATAACAGTTGTAAGTTGTATCCTACCCTGCTTTGCCATGCATTCGCCCACCTGTTCTTCCTCCCCTCGCACAATTATCGTGCGCGACGAACTGATTTCGCCCCATTTTGTTAGTTTCGGACTGCGAAAGCGCAAATAACAGCGTGTAGCCGACAAGCTCAAAATCCTGATAGGCTCAGCGCTAACATTGTACACGTGCTTTTTATGAAGAAATGAGTGTTGAGGAGATATCGCCTGTAAGAATAGTAGTGAAAGCGAGAACGAAACCTGCCGGACTATTTGATTCTTCCAACAGACGAACTCTTTACAGCGAAGGCGATGCAGATCTCCAAAAAAAAAAAAAAGGCCAGCCTGCTTCCACAGTTTTTGCATATTTTTTATTGCGATAAAAATTATATGGACACTCCGTACAGGTTTTCATCGTCGCCGTCATGTTCCGTACAAAGTCCAACTCATCAACTTTTGTACACACATCGTATGCTGTACCCGCTAGTGAAACCTCGCGAGCGCTAGCCAGGAACACGGCTGAAGCATAAATTAAAGCTGCCCATCTCCGTCGCACGGAGGGCGCGTGCGTTAACATCACTCCGCGTGCGATGCCTCCCGTCGATTGCTCCTCAACCAGACAGCAAGCGCCTTGTCTGTCTTTCGCTGGACCAAGTAGTATGAAGGGACGCCGGGGTAAAGGGGCTGCGTGGCTGGAGCCGCAACTGTGAACTTTAACCATTAGAGCGCGGTCATGAGCGCTGGCGAGCGCGCTAACTCGGCAGGGATCAGCAAACGGCTCGTATACTCTTCTACGCGCTGTGATCTCACCGCTTCGTGCTGCGAGCACTGATACGACAAACTGCACGAAAACCACTTCTTTCACGTGAACTGGCCGCATTCCCTAACACCAGCATTTTGCAGTTTCTTGAGATCGGATTTTGAGTTAGCTACTAGCCTTGACTCGTTATAACATTACGACAGGTTGCTATCGCATTCACTGCTTCGCCCTTTCGGGGAAACGGTTTTCTGTTTTTTTTTTGTTTTTTTTTTCAGAATTCGAGGGTCAAATTTCTCGCCCGACCGCCAACTCTTGACCCCCCCCCCCTCGCGCGGCGCGCGCCGTTGACGCGCCGCCGCCGGAGGTGCAAACAGCGATTTTAGGACCGGCGCACAGGTGTAGTATGGACGTCAGGTGTGACTCGGTTTCAACTTCGCGCTCAACTTCAGAAGACAGCATCAGTGACATCGCACTATCTACGTAAACAGGGGCTCGAGATCGCGAGTGGAAAGTGTGCAGTCGTGGCATTCACCAGAACGCCAATGTCCGCTTACAGCATATCAATTAACGGGCAATTTGTGTCATCCAGCCGGAGTCACAGGTTCTTGGGAGTCATAATCGACCGAGACCTGTCTTGGACCCCACACGTAAACTACGTGAAAAATCGGCTGACTGCCACTTGTCACTTGTTCCGGTTCCTTGCAGGAAAAACTTGGGGATTATCTAGAGTCTATGTTACAGCTGTACAGGGTATTGTTTATTGGTTTGCTGCGGTACAGCTTACCTGTAACATCTAATACTTGCAGAACTAACCTGCGCACGCTCCAAAGCATTCAAAAGCAGGCTCTCAGAATATGCCTTGGTTTACCACGCTGCGCAACGACGGCTGAAACCATCAGGACTACCCGATCACGACGCACGTCAACGTTGAAACGATACGTGCTTACCTCAGGCAATATGCTAGGAACCCTTCCCACCACTTAAGGCCCCGTACGACATTTAGTGCGTATTGTGCATCGTTTACGTCAGGTTATACGCCTGCGGAGAAGCCGGTGTATCCTCCGTGGTGCCTGACCCTCCCACAAGTACGTCATACAATTCCAGGACTGCAGAAGAAATCAAATTCGCCTGAGCCAGCACTAAATCAATTGAGCCTACTCTTCTTGCACGAAATTTACAGTAACCATTTACACCGATGGTTCGACCATAGTGTTCAGTTCTGGCCGTGCGGTGGTGATACCAGCTCGAGGAGTAACCCTGCGAATTAAGCTGTCACGTGCCACTACGTCTACGGCGGCAGAACTGGCGACTCTGCGCGGTGCCCTAGAGTACTATCCGCGTAAAATGAAACCCGAACAGCGGCAAGCATTCGCAGTGGTATAGTGCGCGCCGTCCAGTTATCACCACTGGCAGGCACGCGCATCCGGTTCTGCAGCACTTCGCATACATGCGCGCCTGTCCATAGTGATAACTGGACGGCGCGCACTATATCACTGCGAATGCTTGCCGCTGTTCGGGTTTCATTTGACGCGGGTAGTACATCGCATCCCAGAGACCGAGCAAATGGGCTTTGTTTTTCAACTCCAAATTGGCCTTACAGTGCATGCAGTCAGTTCTCCGACGAGGATGCCACGAACAGCTCACGTACGAAATTGTCAAGCTTCATCACCACGTCAAAGAAACAGGCTACGAGCAGTGGCGCACCAACTCGTTCGCGAGTGGGGTAGAGGCCCAGCCTTCCTCACTCCGTCGGCCATATATATATCTATATCTTCATATACAGAGATAGAAAATGGTTTGCATCGGTTACTAACATTATACAAAAAGTACAGTCACTTTACGTAGCATACACGGGGACAAGCAGGCATATCTGTGTGACGCATGTAATAGTATTCCAAGCAACACTTTTTTACATTACCCACACAAATTTATGCATGAATACAAAAATTAAGACAGCTTCGCACTATGGGTGCCAAAAGGAAGTGTCGAGCTAGGCACTCATCTTTCTTTCTCTTCGGTTCCCTCTTTCTTTCCTCCGCTGTGTCATTCTCTTTTTTTTTTCTTTTTTTCTTTTTATTTATATTTATTTCTTCCTCTCTCTTTATCTATTTCTTTCTCTTTCTTCTTCTTTCTATTTTCCTCCTATTTTTCCCTTTATTTCTCTTTCCTTCTATTTCTCGTTTGCTTCCGCTTTTTTTTCTATTTTTATACGTGGTTTTGCCTGCGGTACGCCAAGCGACGACAGCATACGACAGCCCGGGCCCCTAAAGTGTTCCGCACACATCAGCATCAAGGCGCTCGAAGAAGAAGACTAAGAAGGCTTCTCCACAGTGCGAGCGCGAGCTCAATATGCTACAGATGGTTATACTACTCGTGGTTCTGCCTGCGTTACGCCATACGACGACGGCATACGACAGCCCGGGCCCCTAAAGTGTTCCGCACACATCAGCATCAAGGCGCTCGAAGAAGAAGACTAAGAAGGCTTCTCCACAGTGCGAGCGCGAGCTCAATATGCTACAGATGGTTATACTATTCGTGGTTCTGCCTGCGTTACGCCAAACTACGACAGCATACGACGACGGCATACGACAGCATACGATAGCATAACCTGCGCGGGCCCTACAGTCATCCGCATTTAAAATGTCGATGGTGGCGTCCCCAGAAGTATAGATTTGTTTCATTAAATGACATTTCCTTAACGTCTAGAAGCTGCTCACGAATAATTGAGTTTTTAATGTATGTAGCAGTGACTGCACCTTTTCTTTTCCTTAGTTAGTATAACACTTGCTTGCACATATTCAGGTTTCTGTATCTTATATTTTGTCTTGTTTGTTCCTAGTAATAGTGTTTCTAGCGCATTGTTATTCGTACTATTATTAGATTACTATTATTTCTGACTTCTCAACCGCAAGTCTTTTTTAAGTAAGAATTTGCGGTATTGGGGGGGTAGCACATTCTTTATTCTCATCGTATTTGTATTTGCAACATTGCTTGGGGGGGCCCTGCGGCCCTTCCGAGTACTTGCGCCTGTGCGAAGGGTGTAACAAATTTTCTTCGAAAAAATGTGGGTCATTATCACGTTAAACTACCCCGCATTGTTTCCATGCGCATTTGTCGTTAGCTGTTTATGATTGGTCGACATTTTCTCGGATGCACACAGCACCTGCCTAATACGATGCTACAAATGACCCTAATATGACCCATCACGTAATGACCACTCATTGCACGACTACATAACAAATAAGAGAATACACTATTTTCAATACGGCATATTTTTGGCCATCGGTTCATCGTCATTCGTCAAAAATTTTTGGTGCGTCGTGCTCGCTGCGCGACGTCACAAATCTGTGAAACCTGGCGGTGTTAAAACGACGTGTGCACATTAAACAGCGCACTAATCTGCTGAACAATACTTAAACACTTTTGGAGTAGCCGGGCAATGTCTCATTCTCAATGTGCTTCAAGAAGGCTGCCACCGATCACAATGGCAATGGTTACTTATAGCAGCTGGCGAGACGGATTCATATTGTTACGGTTAAGGCTGAAGTATGTTTATTTACAGGGCTAGGTTGACGGTGGGGTAATGGCAGCGTCGGTAGACTACACCAGCTCACGTCCTCTTCCTCTTCTTCTTCCTCGGCTCATACCCGTTGCAATCCCCGGTTCCCAGACGAAGCCCGCTGGGCGAGTCCGAATCACTGAGAATGTGTCGGGTAAAACCGCTTGAGACGGGCGACATGTACCAACTGGGTCCGGCTTGACCGACGACCAGCCGAGGTCAAGCGTGCGACCACGTACGTCAAATGGCTCAAGCGGTCAACAATGACGAAGGGGCCCGTGTACTGGGGTAATAACTTTTCGCATAAGCCACGCTTACGTTGCGGAGTCCACAACCACACAAAGTCTCCTTTGCTGTACAAGACTGACTGATGTCGGCTGTCATAGCGTTCTTTTGATCGGTGCTGCGATGCCACAGTACGAATACGAGCAATTCGCCGGGCTTCTTCGGCAAGACATAGCGTCTTGGCGACAGAGTACTCGCTGTGATAGTCGAACGGTAGTATCGTGTCGATGTAGCTTAGTGGCAGACGTGCGTAAAGGAGATAAAAAGGACTGTAATCAGTCGTCTCATGCTTTGCAGTATTGTAAGCATAAGTGATGAAAGGTAGAACATCATCCCAGTCTTTGTGGTCGGAAGATACGTACATAGCCAGCATGTTAGTTAGAGTTCTGTTCGTACGCTCCACAAGTCCATTTGTTTGAGGGTGGTAAGGTGTCGAATGGCGGAACTGCGAGTTGCACAGCCGAACCAGTTCCTCTACAGCGTCCGCAACGAACTGACGACCGCGATCACTAATAATCACACGGGGAGGACCATGCCGAAGAATAATGAATCGAAGCAAAAACATTCCAACGCATGCAGCTGTTGATGATGGTATGGCCGCCGTTTCGGCGTAGCGGGTGAGGTGGTCCACACATACTATCACCCATCGATTGTTGTTAGACGATCGTGGAAATGGGCCCAAAAGATCGATTCCTACTTGTTCGAATGGCAGACGAGGCGGTGTCAGTGGTTGGAGAAGACCCGGTGGAGAAGTCGAAGGGCGCTTGTAGCGTTGACACTGTTCGCAACTTGCGACATAGTGCTTGACTGTGTCTCGCATTCTGGGCCAGTAAAAGCGCTCTTGAATCCGGTTCAAAGTTCTGATGAATCCCAGATGACCAGCAGTCGCATCGTCGTGCATGGCTCTCAGTATGTCCAATCGCAGACTCTGTGGCACGACCAGAAGGAAGCGTGCCCCTTTAGGCGAATAATTGGTCTTGTAAAGAAGGCCGTCACGAACGCAAAAGCGACCGGTGGCTCCAGGGCGCGATGCAGTGACAAATAGTGGTTCCAGACTGATATCATTTCCTTGCTCTGCTTTGAAAGTCCTCGAATCTGGGAATGTCGAAGAAATGGAAGCAAGACAGTCATCAAAACTGTCTTCGTCACACTCCGTCGTTGTCAGAGGAAGGCGGGAGAGACAGTCTGCATCTGCGTGGCGGCGACCAGACTTGTACGAGATCACGAAGTCGTACTCCTGTAGTCGCAGAGCCCATCGTGCCAGTCGTCCACTCGGGTCACGGAGATTCACCAGCCAGCATAAAGCGTGGTGGTCGGTAACAATAGTGAACGGGCGTCCGTAGATGTAAGGCCGAAATTTGTGTACCGCAAAAACAGCTGCTAAGCATTCTTGCTCCGTCACGGTATAGTTGCGCTCAGCCTTATTGAAAGAGCGACTAGCATAAGCCACTACGTGTTCAGCTCCTTTATGCCGCTGCACTAGTACGGCACCGATGCCGATGCCACTAGCATCAGCGTGCACTTCCGTTGGCGAGGACGCATCGAAGTGACGTAGTATTGGACCCGACGTTAATAGGAACTTTAGCTGCCGGAAAGCGTCGTCGCAAGCCGAAGTCCACTTGAAAGGAACGTCTTTTTGGAGAAGACAAGTTAGGGGGTGCACCACGTCGGCGAACCTTGGAACGAAGCGACGGAAGTATGAGCATAGTCCTAAGAAGCTCCTCAGCTCCCGCACTGACTTCGGTGGTTCGAAGGAACTGACGGCCTCAATCTTTCGTGGATCTGGCCTCACTCCGCTTTTGTCGACCAGATGCCCAAGTACTAACGTCTCCGTTTCGCCGAAATGACATTTCTTAGAGTTTAAGATCAAGCCGGCCTTTTGGACACAATCCAGAACAAGACTTAGACGTCTGTTATGCTCACTTAATGTGCTGCCAAAAATCACCACATCATCTAGATAGCACAAACAAATTTCCCATTTTAGGCCGCGAAGTATAGTGTCCATAAATCGTTCGAATGTCGCTGGCGCATTACAAAGGCCGAACGGCATAACATTAAATTCATAAAGGCCGTCTGGCGTCACGAAGGCCGTTTTCTCCTTGTCGTCTGGGTGCATGGGTATCTGCCAATACCCTGATCGTAAATCCAGTGATGAAAAGTAGGCAGCCGAATGAAGACAATCGATGACATCATCAATTCTCGGAAGCGGATACACGTCCTTTTTGGTGACCGCATTTAGTTTCCTGTAGTCGACACAGAACCGCCACGATCCATCCTTCTTCCTCACTAAGATCACTGGTGCTGCCCACGGACTAGAGGACTCTTGAACAACACCTTTACGTAACATGTCTGCCACCTGTTCAGCGATGACTGTCCTCTCTGTCGATGACACGCGATAAGGCTTTTGCCGAATGGGGTGGGCAGATCCGGTGTTAATTCTGTGACGAGCACGAGAACGCGGTAGTGAAGCCTGCTTGTCACCTTGTGCGAAATCGAACACAGAAAGGTGTGTGCGCAGAACTTGTGCAAGGGCGTGGCGTTCATGTGAGGGCAGTGACTTGCTGATCATCCGCATGATCTGCTCTTCAGAAGGGCTTTGGTTGGGACCACTAGTATGCCACTGCTCTTCATCACTTAAAACTGTGATTGAACTGTAAGTGATTTCGTCGAATTGAGCTAGCTTCATGGCGCGTGGAATAATGGCAGGGACAGAAGAACAATTGAAAGCCCACAAATGTGAGGCGCCATTCACTACCGTCACGAGGGAGCGTGGCACAAGTACGTCTTTCTTCGCGTGACACGACGCGACTGGGTGGACTTGTGCGTCAAATGATAAAAGGTCGGCAGCAGCGATATTTACCGGAACACGTGACAGCGACCATGGCTGGAGGAGCAAATCGTTCGATGCAACAAAATAGTTTTTCTCAGGCAAAGATGTATCGGCCAGAGTGGAGAGAAGTGCGTCATTCAGTGTAATTTCGCCGGTGCCGCAGTTAACGGAAGCACCACAATCCTGAAGGAAATCAATCCCGAGAATCACATCATGAGTGCACCGCGGTAGTACAAGAAATTCTGTTTTAAGAACTTTCTCCCCGAGTGAAACACTGGCAGTACAAATACCAAGGGGCGCAAGGCACTCTCCACTGACACCACGAAATGTCACACCACCATTCCACGGGAACATAACTTTGCGACCAAGCCTTTCTTTAAATGTCACACTCATGACGGAAACTGTAGCACCAGTATCCACTAACGCAGTTGCAGGTACACTATCGATGAACACACACACTTTGTTCTTCACCATCATAACAGGAAGAGGAGTAGTTCGCAGCTTTCTTTAAATGTCACACTCATGACGGAAACTGTAGCACCAGTATCCACTAACGCAGTTGCAGGTACACTATCGATGAACACACACACTTTGTTCTTCACCATCATAACAGGAAGAGGAGTAGTTCGCAGAGACGGAGATTGGCCGGCGACCTTACCTCCATCGGCCGCGCCGGCTAGTTTCCCGACGGTGGTGGTGGCGTAGAACGTCGCCGTGGTGACGGAGATTGGCGTTGGCGACTGGTTGGTGGCGTCAGGCTGCGGTCTGATGCTGGCGAGTCACTCCTCCTGTTGTAAGGACGGAAAGAATTCATGGGAGGCGAGCCTGTGGGGTTTGATGCACGAGGTTCTGTCGGCCAACGGTCATCGTTAACGCCATCTTCAAAGTTAGGCCAAGACGATGGTGGGCCGTATCTAGACTGGCGGCGCCGACGACAAAAACGTGAGATATGTCCTATGGCACCACAGCTGTAGCAGACAGGCGATGGGCGACCGAAGTTGTAGGCTTCAGGATAAGCTCTGGGACGCTGCGAGTAGTAAACACGGTCTTCTGAGTGCCGGTTCATGGTCGTATCCCTGCGGGTGCGCTGGTCGTGCGTCATGTCATCGGGAAAAGAACGTCGGTGCTGTCGGAGCTGATCGACTCGGCTGTCTGAAACGCCTGACATGGCCGACAGCGAGGAGACAGTCGTTGCAGGTTCGTGTAGTTGGTTAAAGGCGTTAAAAGTGCAACCAAGTTGTTCGGCGTTCACTGATTTGTTGTGCCGTTCAAGTTCTTCGCGGACAATTTGCCTCACAGTTGCCGCAAGGTCAAACTGAAAATTGTAGCTCTCCTCAACGCTTGCAACTGTTGCAACATTTGGTAACCTGCCGAACTTCGGCGCGATACGGCGTAGCTTCAGGGCCTCAAATGTGCGGCAATGCTTAATTACGTCAGCGACCGAAGCGAGACTCTCCTTGCCGATCAAGTAGTTGTAGACGTCCTCGGCGATTCCTTTCAGAAGGTGCCCAACTTTGTCCTCTTCGGACATTCGAGGATTTACCGTCTTGCACAACTTGAGGATCTCCTCTATGTACATAGTACAAGTCTCACCTGGCACTTGAGCACGCTGAAGCAATGTCTGTTCTGCCCGCTTTCTTTTCGTGGTGGAATCGCCGAAGCACTCTGTTATTTCCGTAGCGAAACGATCCCAGGACGTTAGTGATTCTTCGTGGTTCTCGAACCACACAAGCGCAGTGTCCCTCAGGAAGAGAGCGACATGCTCTAGCTGAGACGCGGGATTCCAGCCGTTGCACTTGCTCACACGCTTGTAGTGGGTGAGCCATTCCTCCACGTCCTCGCCGGGTTTTCCCGAGAAAGGGCGTGGCTCCATCTGATGCATCCAGGCACCGGTTGTCCTTGCCGGAGGAGCTGAAGATGACTGTTGCTCGCCGTTGTTGGACATCACGACCTCCGGTAGCGTTGGGGGCAGTCGAGCGAGGCGTCGGCTTCGGCGTAGACCTAGCGGCAGCTGCTCCGTCGTCTTGGTCGAATTACCCCGCACCTCCACCACAAAACTGTTACGGTTAAGGCTGAAGTATGTTTATTTACAGGGCTAGGTTGACGGTGGGGTAATGGCAGCGTCGGTAGACTACACCAGCTCACGTCCTCTTCCTCTTCTTCTTCCTCGGCTCATACCCGTTGCAATATTGTTGCGATAATAAATAACTGCATATTGATAATATCTCAATATTGCAAATGAGTTCTGCGGAAACCCGCAAGGTGGCGGAAGGGATATGAAAGGGAAAAATGACAACCACTCGTTTGTATCCACAAGGAAATCCGTACGGATTTCTCAGAAAGAAAAGCTTCTTAGTTGCCGGAAAATTCGTCCTGGTCCGACCCCGGACCAGGACGAATTTTTCGGCAACTATCGGCAAAATTTTTCGGCAGCTTTTTCTTTCTGAGAAATCCGTACGGATTTCCTTGTGGATACAAACGGGTGGTTGTCATTTTTCCCTTTCATATCTCAATATTGATGATATCTCCATATTGGGAAGAAATATCTCCAGTTGTAGTATAACGATGCTGAGCTGTTCGAGCGCGTATTAAAGTCTGTGAACTCATCTTTGCTGAGAGAGAGAGAGAGGGAGGAAGAGAAATAAACAGCGCTGCGCGTTTGTGCGTTTATGCCACCCGAGTTGTATTTTGCCCTGCACAAGTCAATTCGAGATGACGCAAGACTAACTAGCCCGGCTGTGAATTCAGTCTCCTCGGTCCAGAAAACCGTGGACATGGACCATTTCCCTGGTCCGGTAGATCAAGTTGTGGTAGAAGCATGAAAGTTTGCTTCCCGACGTACTCGAGTCCACTGCCTTATTCATCGCCTTATTCCAAGCCAAGCTACCATATAACTGCAAGCTACCATATAACCAAGGCGAACAGATCAATTGGAAACTAAAGCGGAAACCTTCTTTAGCTCCTCCAATGCGGCCCAACTAAAACACGTAACACTTCTTCAGACTCATCGATTCATAGCAAATTGGACAGAGAGCAGCGGTAATGTTATTCCTTTGCGATGAAAGAAAATTAATTTTCTGAAACAAGACGAGTGTTTGATCGGTCCTTAAAACTTGTACTTGTTCCTGCCCGTATTTGCGTCGACCATTATGCAAATTTCAGGGCGGGCAGAGCGGGCTCTAACGTTAACTGAGGGCTCTGACGTTAAGGAGCCCCTACTCCGCGGTAGCCCTTTCTGCAATGCTGTAGCGCAAAGCGCGCAAGCGTCGCATATAGGCGGCCCGCACCACAGAGAACCTACAGTGTGTCGTCGTGATACACGGACGACAATCGCCTAAGACAAATTTCAGTATATAGTTAAATGATTGTTCTATAGAAATAAAACTTCTCAGTTGATGGTTTCCCAGTGTGCAGTCGAAATTGACCAGAAAAGTGGGGGGGGGGGGGGGCTCCGCCCCCCAACTTTTTTCAGTGGGGGGACTCGCGCCCCCCCTTGCCCCCCCCCCCCCCCAGTAGATACGCCTATGGCTACGAGGTTAATTTTCAGTGGCTACCTGGTCATTGCGGGATCAGTGTGCCGCGGCCCTCGATTTGCATCTGAGCGACGAAAACTTTCTGACGAGTTGAGGCGATTGGACGATCGGCCGCTCTCCGTGCAGATGCTGCTGGAGCACCGTCCTCGTCTTTCGTCGGCTCACAAGGCAGTCAAAGCCCTTTTGTGCTTTTTGAGGACTACGGGCCTATGTGAACGCCTTTGACTATAGTGCCATCGCTACCTACATACCTAGGAATTCGGGACATCGCTTTTAGTTCACCGTTTTTCACACCACGTGGCGTACAGACCTTGAACTTTCAAAATTGGCGCCGTGACGCAGGCCGCGCGGCAGACAAAACGACAATATATACATAAAAAAGTCACAGTTTCACCGCAAGGGTGAAGCAATGAATGCGATAGCAAAAAATTGTAATGTTATACTAAGTGAGGCTGGCAGCTAACTCTTTTTGGATCCGATCTCACGCAACTCTAGAAAACGCTTGTTTAAGAGAATTCTCTTCGCGTTGAGAGCGCAGCACGTAGAAGGGTACGCCGGCCCGGCCGCCGAGAAGGGGAGATGAGAAGGGGAGATAAAGCGCGCGCCCGCGCCCGCGCTCGTAAAATCGAACGTCGCCCCCCCCTCCCCCCCCGCCCGCTGTCGGCCGCCGAGAAGGGGAGATAACGCGCGCGCCCCCGCTCGTAAAATCGAAGGTCGCTCGAGGGACCCCCCCCCCCCCCCCCCTCGCGTCTTTTCACGCTCACGAACGACGGCGGGCCCGGTTATATATATATATATATATATATATATATATATATATATATATATATATATATATATATATATATATATATATATACATACACGGCAAATGACGCCGACGCGGACGCCGACGCCGACGGCGAAAACCAGCCGCGAGTGTCCATATAATTGCTATCGCAATAAAAAAATATCGACTATCGCCACCGAGAACGAACCGTGATCGCTGACTGATAAGTGAGAAATATAAAAGGCACGTTTGTAAAGACTGTGGAGTCAGACTGTGGCGCAGTGCACTACAGAAAACAAAAATTACCGTGGCGCAGTGGATAGAGTGCCCGGCATCTGTTGTTGCGAACCGAGAGGTCGCGGGTTCGATTCCCGTTGACAGAACTTTTTTTCTTTAACATCTGATCATGTACATTTTTCAGCGTCATTTCCGTGACGCAAATACGTCACTGAAGTGTTGGTGGACCCCGGCATAAAACGTTTTCGCGTTAAATAAAATAAAGACAGCTTCACCTTATTGATGCCAAGCCTGAAGGAAGTGCGAACTGCGGAGATGGGCAGCCTTCTCTGTTTCTGTCCGGTTTTCTATTTCTTTCCTCCTATCTTTCTTTCCAGTTCTATTTTCCAGTTTTTTTCTGTGTTTTTCTCTTTTTATTTCTATCTATTTCTATTTTTCTTTCTATTTCTTTCCTTTTATTTCTCTCTCCTTCTATTTCTCGCTTGCCTCCTCTGAAGTTTTACATGCCGTTTGTGTTGGCGTATTTCCCTAGCCATAGTAGTAATGTCCGAAGTTTATATAATCATCAAGGCGCTCGAAGAACAAGAGGAAGAAGACTTCTCTTTGACGCGAGGGCACTTTAAATATGCTACAGCTGGCTATGCTATGTTTGGTTCTGCCTTCGTTACGCCAAGCGACAACGACTGCATACGACAGCCTTCCCCCCTAAAGTGCACCGCACTTAAAAGATCGTGCATTTATGATGCTGAAGACGGAACTCTGACATGCATCGCAGACTTTCCGGTTCAAAACCTAATTTGTGCGAATAATGAGCGCAAGGACCTCCACAAATCGCTCTGTTCAAGAAAGCTAGCGCAAAAAAAGCTAGCGGACCGCATGGCGTGACGTCACGCCTGCCACGCTAGCGCTCCGGCGGCTCAAGGTCAATGAGACGCGACGAATGAACTTGGAACATATAGCGTCAGAGAGCTTACGCTCTAAAAATCAAATATATTGTGTTTAATTCACCGCATAAAGCTGTAGAGGAGAATTTCCGTTCTCTTGCACTAATCAAACCAGCGCTAGAGCGTGTAAAGTTCATAAAATGCCCAGCCGTCTTCTTTGACAAATATGTTAACAGAAAACTTCTTATCCACGGGGTCTGCAAGAAACTTAACATGACTTGCTTCCTTCTGTAAAAATGCCGCGACATTATCGACGAACAAACAATACGAATTCGTTATTGCAACATATTTCAGAATCGCCGACCATGATGGTTAACGCAAGAAATTCCGCTTTGATATAACGCAAATGGACTCCGCCAAATAGCTTCAGTTGTACTCCATTGTACGAATACTACAACTGTGATTGCTGGAAACTTGTATACTTTTGTGTCTTTTGATTCCACACTATCGATGCTAAGCTTTTGTTTCATACATTTCAGGCAGCACAAGAGTCGCACAAATACACCTTTCCTATGAATAGCTGCAGGGGCAAAAATATTCATATCTCCATAAACATTTAGCTTAGGAAACCAACTTTAAAAACCTGTTATCTGCGTTTGCCTGTTTATTGACTGGATACTTTATATGTAAGCGAGAAAGGCGCAAGCATTTTAGTATTGTACGATACCCTGAAACGAGTTATTCGTTGCACGATAACTTTGGTGCGGATAGAAAGAAACAAAAACAAGAACCGAAACTAAATGACCTACATTTCGTCGTATGCCATCTGGCGTAAGGCTTCCAGATTAAGCGAGAAAAAAAAAAAAAAAACACGACACCGCAGCCGGAATCGAACCTGCGAACTCGCGGTCGCGTTATCAGTGATTTTGATCTCTCGTCGTTCAACGCGCTCGGCTATCGCTTCAACGCGTCCCTGCGGCCGAAAACCCAGTTTATATATCTACCACAATGAATTCCGCGACCTTGTTATGAAAACTGTGGTTTTGGAACAACTTTTTCGCCATTTGAAGAGTTGCTGCTGCAACCAGGTTATAGCTGAGTCATTGAAGTTGATAAATCCCCGGGAATATACCAATCGATGCTACCATCTCGTTGCAAATCGCATTTTAGTGGCCAGAAAACCGTCCTAAATTTGACCGTTTCCATAGACTCCCATACTTAAAACTTCGCCCGCAATTTGGAACGGGTTTTTGGACGTAACCAATGTTGCCGCTTCCATGAGATGTCGGTATAGTTGCTTAGAGCCTTATTCCTCGGGAATTTAGTGAAAGATGGCTTCTATCATTAGTTATTCGCGAAAAACGACGCTCTCCCATAGAAAACGCGCATGTTTCCAAGGGCGACCGCTAGAGGCGCTGGTCGGCGATGTCCCTAATTCCTGGACATGTACGCGTGAGCACATATACTGACCGTTTTCTTTTTTCCTTCCCTTTTCTCCTCTCTTGGAAGGCAATTATGGCTGCGCACTAATAACACAAGGACACAGAAGACACGGACGAGCGTAGCCTTTCCGCTGTCAGTATTTTACGTCACAGTCAATTAATATGCCCACCAATCACGTGGTGACAAGAATTTCCTCCCAAGTATGAACCAACTCGCCCAGGAGCAAGTTTTTTTATCCTCTCATCGTACACTCCACTTTCCCATTCCCCCCAGCGTAGGGCAGCCAACCGACCATGTTCACCTCATGCTAGAAAAGCGCAAAAAACAGGGACCAAGAAAGAACCACACGAACCAGCGCAATCACGCTGCATTCCACTGAAATAGATTTCTTAAACGCCAGCCGCTAAAATCTAATCTTTTCTGCTCGAATTTGATTTGTGACCATGTGACTTTTTGCACTACTATTTATATGAATGTTTTTCAATAAAAATCAGTTGATAGTTTGCGCTGGTTCGTGTGGTTCTTTCTTCGTCCCTGTTTTTTGCGCTTTTCTAGTATGATGCTTAACCAACTCGCCCAACAAGCCACTCTTCTGATGTTCACCTCCCTGCCTTCTTTGTTGTTGTTCTTCCTTCCTCCAACTTGACAAGATCCTTTGCGACTCACTTACAGATATCTGTATAACAATCATGAACACTTTTATTTGTACTGTGTTTACCCTACTAAGTTTTACCACCATGCTGTGATATCACTGTTGTAGAGATCGCAGTGTCGATAAATTAATAATTTAGTAAAAAATAAATTATTAAGTCCAAGTACTCTACTAAAATATGGATCCAAACGCAGTTTTCGGCTGTCACACTCTTGTTGACCACGCCGTATTCACTTACATACGTTAACTTTCACCGTTTCCTGTAACGAAGCTTAACACGTTTTACCCACGGTGGGTCTAAAGCACGTGCACTTAGTCCCTGAAATCCACTGCTTTTGAACAGTCCCGTCATTTCGCACGTGCTTGTGAGCTGTATAGTAGCGCCAGAACACCACTTACACTGTAAGAATGGCATACTGGGCGCGTTGGTTTAGCATATTGTTGGAAGTGGCGCTCTGTGTGTGTGTTCTCTCCCTCTGTCCGTTGTCGTCGTCGCGCCTTACACGTCAAATAAACCACTTACACGTTTCGCACTCTTTTTTGCAGACCTGGAAAAGGCCGGCGAAGAGGGAAAGCAAGCGAAGGCGATGCTGGAACGCACCGAGCGTCGCTGGAAGCTTGCCGACTTCGACAACGACGGTGCCTTGGACAAGGCTGAGTTCAAGAGCTTCCTGCACCCCGAGGAAGACGAGCGTGTTCGGGACGTGGTGGTCACCGAGGCCATCGAGCTTATGGACACCGACAAGAACGGCATCGTCTCGTTCGAGGAGTACATGGAGCACCTGAAGCGCGTCTCCGGACCGGAGAAGGACAAGGACAAGAACTGGGCACCGGTACTGTCTCCTTTAAGTGCAATTTATTTCTCCGGCATGGTCGAAACGCAGGACCGCATTTTGCGAGTCGATATCCATTTCTAACAGCACGGTTTGAAATATTAGCGCAGTACTAAGCATGATACAGGCGTAACTTTAGACGGGAATGGTTGCTCTGATGGAGGCTTTTCGCTCCCGGAGGAGCCGTGTCCTGAGGCCTTTCTCTCTGTTTCACAGGCGCAGCAGAGCCACTTCAGCACGTACATGGACAAGGACAAGGACGGTGCGTTGAACGAGGCCGAAATGCGCGACTGGGTGCTTCCCAGCCACGACCGCGAGGAGGGCGAGGCGTGGAGGCTTATCTCGGTGGGAGACGTCAACCAGGACACCCGCCTCACCAAGGAGGAAGTGGCCGCGCATCCCGACTACTTCATGGGCATCCTGCCGCACGAATTCTGGCAGCAGGAGGGACACGCCGGCACAGTCAAGCAGAAGGAGGAACTGTGAGCCGCACCTCACAGTTGGGCTACCCGATGTGATAAGAGTCGTGTGCGCATGGACTCCAAGTGTCGGTGGCCAACAGCGGGACTTCACAGACAATCTCACACTGCCTAGGCAGTATTCAGTCATTTGGGTGTGGAGTACTTTGTCTTGGACTCGGGGACGTGCGTACAAAGGAGTGCCTAGAACCAATTGCTGGCAGCAACGAAATGACACCTTCTCAACCGAAATAGTTGACATACCTGTCACGGGAATCTATGAGAAATTGTTACGGTAAACATGCAGCCGTACCTCTCGGCGTTGAAAAGTGAGTGTCGGTATGCGGCTGCACCTCAATAGCATTATTTCTGTAATCCATCGAAGCTCCTCTAATATATTTCCCCCCCTGTGTATTGTGCACTTACGGTGCCTCCTGATAATGCTTCTTTTTTGTTGTATTTTGTCTTCTTCCGTAAAAGCAGCGTTATGTTTATATTCCTCCACTCTCGACATCTTCCTGGATCCGGGACACTGCCTTGGTGTATTTCGCATTGAAAAAAAAAAAGTGGGACAGAGAAACCCAATAAAATTCTAAATGCTTATACATTTTTATGCTGACCCAACGAGGGAACCTGTCCGTCTGTCACTTGAAACGAATCTCTATAAGGAAGTTTGGTAAAACTTGGAAAGTGAAAACTTTGGTGGGGTTGTTTCGACCGAGGCCGAGTGGCTGCGCACTGGGCTAAGCAGCCGCTTCTCTTTTTTACAGCGCCACCGTTGTGCCGACGTCGTCGTCGTAGTGGTAGTAGTAGCAGTAGCAATAGTAGTAGTAAAATTTAGCGTAGTAGGCGTCACGCAGGTCACGTCACCAGAGGGGTGTGAGGGCCGCTCAGCTGAGAGTAAAAGTCAGTACCGCACCTGGAAGTGCACGCGAAAAGACTTGGAGGAAAGTAGGAGTGTCTTGAGAGGGAGAAAGGAAAGGAGGTTCGACCACTGAGAGGTGTACCGCTGAAGGCGATAGGAGAGTTGCGGCCGTGATGGAACGCTATACCAGCGCGGTCGTGCATGTCCTACACAGCGGCAGCGCTTGCAACGCCGCTTGCGTTCCAGCGCAACCGTGATATTAAAGTTTTAGTACTGTAGAATAGCGCTACGTACGCATCACGCAAACGCATTGCGTTACGCGGCGTCGCTTGCCACAATAGGGCTTTTATGGTAATACCGGCGTACGGAACGAGCATGAAGCGTGTTGCGCCATCAGGTTGATCAAAATAGAAATACGTGTTTTTGACAGCCAATTTGAGCCAATCCAAGTGTGATAGCCGTATTATGGCCATATTTCTAGCCACACTAAGGATGCAGTAGGGTACCGTAGCCACTCCAAATGGACGGTGAAAGCGTGTGCGAGTACCACTGCCAAACATTCGCGATTTCTCACGTGCCGTGCGGTAAGTGCGGCGATCTCTCCTCGCGATAGTGAAATCAGGTATTTTGTGGGATCTGTACTGCCTGGTGTACCTCACTTGGGAGGACATAGAGGCACTCATGCTGCGGGAGAAGGAGCCTTCTACCGCAGCCTCAGACATCCTGATGCATTTCAGTGCCATTAACAAAACTATGCGCCATTTATACGATAAAGAGCGCAGCTATACACAGGGTAACTAACATATTCGGCAAACATTTCGCTCTGGGCTCCACTGCGCTCTGACGGCCTGTTTAACTTGGCAACAATTTTACTCAGTTGCGGATCGACTGTTGAGGCGCGAGCCCGGAAACCTGCGTTTTGAGCGGCGCGCGCAAAGCGCCTGACCGATGGTGGAGCCTCCGCGAGCACATGACAGGACCAGACGCAACATTCACACGCGCCTTATACCTCTGTCACACGTGGCAACTTAAGCGCACTTTGAGCGAGTGTACTTACGCTCACAAAGTGTCACTTTGGCGGTGCGCTGCTACACGAGAACGCGAAGTCTACTTTGGAAATGATGACAGTGGCAATTGGCCGATTAGTAGCGCAGCATATATTTGTTACTTTTGCGCCCCTGTCACAGCATCGGACACGCTGTCTTCGTAAAAGTAGCACCAGTGGCACACGCCATCACAAATGACTAGAGAACGAGTGACCAACACCTGTGCAAGTGTGCAAGGAAGTAAACAATACGACAGACACGGCCATTACACGGCATGCGCTCCCGCATCCCCCCTAGCGGACGTGGCCGCAAACTGCCCGAGGGCGAGAGTAGCGAGGTTTTTCGTTGTAGTATGACTTGTTTTAATACATATCAGTATTCCTAATAACAAAACAATGGTTTAAAAATACTATGAGCGCCGCTTTATGCAATAGCGTATTTATGCGCAAGCCATTGCTAACGAGGCTACACACTCCGTCGCAGCGAAGTGAGGTTTGCGAACACACTTGCCGGCAAGTGTACTTTGCAGCGAGTGGCACTAAACTTTCTCGTGTGACAGCGTGCAAATGACACTCGCGGCGAAGTGCACTCGTTCAAAGTGCACTTACGTTGCCACGTGTGACAGGGGTATTACACACAGCCGCGGCGGGCATCGCACGAAAGCAGTGCATTTGAAGTGAAGACGCGCCTAATCGCACAAAAAAAAGCGCATAAAAGATACGCGTCCATCATATTGTCACGTGGTCGTGACGTTGACGAAGGCAGAGACGGCATGTCCAAAATGAAACTCTTTATTTGGCCGTACTTGTGGCCGGGAAAATGGAAACTCAAACTACAGCAAGCAATGCGTGCTGTACACTGATATCGACGAACAGAGCGTCGACCGTCGATAAAACTGATCCGTGGCAAGGTGCGTCGGCATTTCTTCTAGAATAAACTCAGCTGTTCGCGTTCGTGCGCTAAAGCCTATCTGATGATTAGAGGCCGGATTTTTAGGCACTAAAAAATCGCGTCTTAGGCGCCAAAAACAGGCACGCAAAACACAGTTTTAGGCCCCCAAAATCGTAAATATAGGCACAATAAATATTTACAAAAACTAAAATTTTCGAAGAAAGACGTGTGCGACCTGTGTCTACGACAGGAAGCAAACAAATATTATAGTTTATGGTGGCACAAAGGCGTCAGTGGTTCAACTAGCCATGCTATTGTCCGTTTTCCCGCATGGATTCCAGAACACGGTCTCTTCTTTTATTGTCCAGCATTGGTGAGTAAAGTGTCGGCCGTCGAATAAACAAACTCCTGTGTCTCTTTTTTTTTCGGCATGGCTGCGAAGGGCAGCCCAGGAGCCTATAGCCAGACCTCCAAAAGGCAAGAAGGGTCTTTTAGCCTCGTATTGGCCGGGTCTAATCGCGCAGGATCAATTTATCCTCTGTCTGTGAACACCTTAAAGGGCCCCTTACCAGGTTGGAGCATTTCGAGCTGGCAAGCGTAATGCATGCACTGAGCGCTAACGATCACTTCTGCCAAGATTTGCAACGCTACGAGCCCCGGAAAGAGGTGAAATGTCAGACTAAACGCCACTTGTCCTCGATCTCACGGGCGCGCGCACCAATATGGAGGAGGTGACGTACAAGGAATGGTCCTGCGTACGTCAAAATAGTGCGTGACACTGCGAAAATGATTCGCGGCGACATGTGCAATTTTTGCAATCTGTTGCTTGAATAGAATAATGAAAGCTGTAGAAATATTAAAACAACAAATGGAATATGTGTGCGTTTTTATTTATTTTTTTTACTTCGAATCGAGCTCGATGCGAGACTAAGCTTTCATTTGCGTCGGTGTTCTCGCCGTTGCCGCGTCGTGCCGGCGCCAGCCCTGACAACTCTTGGCGTATTTTTGATGCATCGTCCCTTACAGAAGTTACAGCGGTGCGACGCGCTGTGTCGTGGTAAGGATACATCATCCAGCCAGCCTCTCCAAGTGCATAGAAGGATCCGAAACGATACAACACCGCTTGTGTGCACGACCTGTCTTGGCATGTCATGCGCACACCTTGCGTGCGCATGACGTGTTGATGCGTCTGCGCACGCAATCTTCCGGCTCCGAGTTCCTCCGATACCGAAGAAGGCAGGGAAGAAATTTGGCTTGCGAGTGGCAAAGGTTTCAAGCTCACCTACCAGCATCATGCTTTCGCGGCTCGTAATGAATCAGTTAAAAAGTTCTTGCGGTACAAAGCTCTTCAGTAGCACGGAAAGTCGAGCTAGTTGGTAGGAATGCATATTTGAATAGCGCAAAAAAGACACAGGGACACAGGCGAGAAAGACGATACAGGCGCTAACTTTCAACTGACGTTTATTCGGAAAGACAACATATATATATATATATATTCCAAAAACGATTCGACAGGCATCCCGGAAACATTTCTGAAGTCAACCTCATCATTGTCTTGAGTGATAGTTTCTTTAACGTATTGTATCAGCTTATCCTGTGGCAACGAATAGTAGAGATCTTCTACGTCCACACTAAATCCAATTAATTGTGGGAGTTTCCCTGACGACAGAAATGAAATAACAGCATCAGAATTGGAAATAACGAAGGGATCCTCAATGTGAAGGGACTGCAGCATCTTCTGAAGATATGACGAGACCACTACCTGCCATGAACCCTGTTCAGAAACAATTGACCTGAAAGGCATAGCAGGTTTGTGTGTTTTAATCTTGAAGAAAACCTCAAGGCATACGCCTTTTTCTTTCCGAACAGCGCATGCAAGTTTATCCTGATTAAGTCGTTTTAGCAACTCAATTGCGCGTTTTTTAGCTGCTTCCGGACACGCTTGCGTTTCTTTGAAATTCTTTTTAACAGCTTCTCTAGCCTTTTCCGAAAACATGTCGTTCGGAACACTACAAAAAAAACCTTTTTTGTCCGATTCCAATATCCGAAGTTTCTTGGACACAAGGTGACGAGCGACAGAGGTGATACTCACAAAATTCGTTGTTTGGACATTCCCCTTAAGCACAGCATCAACGCAGTCACCAACACACCTTCCTTGGTCACTTTCAGTCGCACAACGGGCTACGTTCCTTGCCAAGGCCAGTCTCTCCGTGTTGCGCATCGAGGGTGCTGTGCAGAATTTTGGCCCGAGCTGAAGAACATCTCTTTCACGCTGGCCGAGGTCAGCATCTCCCAGCACTAGAACCTTTCCCTTAACCATGTCAGTCTTCTTCCTCTTGGGTAATGAAGCAAGTGAATGGATCCACAGGAATTCCGTGAGGCTTCTTGCTTGAGCAGACCAGTCCCGAAACAAACCCTGGTTAGCTCCAATCGACGACTTGTACGAGCAGGAAACACGGAGGCAGTCCCAGAAGTACCTCACTTGTCTTCTCTGCTCAGAGCGGAGTATTTTGATCATCCTATTGACGTGGCTTGTGGATGGCGGCAAGAAGCCAATGAGCGACTGCAAGTCTGCCGGGCACTGATGATTTCGTAGATGCCATACGAGTAGGCGAGCACGACATTCAGACACGGCTAGCAGAGGCACTATGAAGGCGGGGTTAAACAAGTCAAAGTTTGGACATACACGAAAAGGGCTCGAATAACTAGAAATGAACTGCAGTAGCACGGAAAGTCGAGCTAGTTGGTAGGAATGCATATTTGAATAGCGCAAAAAGACACAGGGACACAGGCGAGAAAGACGATACAGGCGCTAACTTTCAACTGACGTTTATTCGGAAAGACAACATATATATATATATATATATATATATATATATATATATATATATATATATATATATATATATATATATATATATATATATATATATATATATATATATATATAACATCTGGTCATGCGCAAATGACTCCGTCTATTATCAAAAGCATAGTCAGCACTTCAATTTACTTATTTAGAGCCCTGAGCTCAGCAAACCAATTTACTTATCTGACAGGGATAATGACGGGTGGCTAATGCATTTTTCTCCCATTTTCGCAATGAAAAAGGCTTCGGCTACCTCTCTAGTTGTCTGATCGCCGTTTTGGAATAGTATAGTTGCATCATCAAAACTCGGGGTACATTTGCATTCTGCACAGTGAAGGGACAGGTGGCTACTTGGCCTGGATTTCAAAGAATGGTGTTCCCGTAGTCGAACGGTAACACACCGTCCCGATTGTCCGACATACGCGCGACCACACGACATTGGTAACTGGTATACTACGCCACTCTTGTTGCATTCTAAGAACTTCATGGTATGGCGCATGTCACATTTTTTTAGACAAGTTATCGTTTCCTTCTTTTCTGTACAAACGGTCCACCGCGGGGCACAACACGGCTAAGTTTTCTTTTAGCGGAACATACTACGTTTACATTGTACTTTCTGCCAATCTTTTTTAGGCGATGCGAGAGGCTATGGACATATGGGATGACAGCCGTTTTCAGCTTTTCTGGTTCGCATGGTTTCTTCGAATCAGATGGCGACTTAAAATATTTAACTGCTCTCTCGCACGTTGCGAGCAATGACGAGGACGGGAAACCTGTTTGAGTCAATCGAGCAACCTGGCCTTCGAGACTCTGCTTCATGAGGTGGTAGCATGTCTTCGATAGTGCGGACTTAAAACAGGAAAACGCAATGCTGTTCTTACCTATTTTTGAATGTGAAGACTTGAAATTTAAAAGAGGTTTTTCTGATCTTGGTGCGTACATGTAACACGTGTGGTCCAAGTCAAAAGATAACGTCACGTCTAAAAACTGCAGTTTGTTACCCGTAGGCAGTTCATATGTAAAATTCAGACCATCACCATGTTGGTTAAAGCAAGATAAAACTGCATCTTTAAAAGTCTCTAACTGCGAACAGCTGCCAACAACCAAATAATCGTCAACGTAACGGAAAATCCTTTTTACGCTACCAGGTAACTTTCTGGTCTAATTTCGCTAAGAAAATTGAACTTAAAACCGGAGCAACTTTTGACCCAATGGATACACCCGACTTCTGTATGAATATTTTACTGTTAAAGGCCAACTCCGGCGATTTTTTGACCGTGTCAAGGTAATGGTGCTTTTATGTTCCTGAGACACTCTTGTCACGCGCCCGATAGCTGAAATGCTGAGCAAATTCGAAAATAATTTTTAATAAGCAAAAAGGCGCAACACCGAAACCGAAACCCAACCGAGTGTACTGTCTACGTATGACGTAGTAGTTTGTTACGAACCGGAAGTCGTGCAAAGCATGCTGGTCCCGCTGGCGCAGAATACTGCACGCTCCTCTACAGAGAACAGAAAATCGCTCGCCAAACCAGCGAAGCGCCGGTCAAACACCGTCGCCTTGTGGCCAGCACAATATACGCTGTAGCGGCCAAAGTTAGCGAACCCATCGGCTGCGTCACTTCCGTCCACCGGCAAACCAACACGTCACACACGCAATGTTGTCAATAATTGTGGGAAGCCGGGTGGGCGTTTGCAGACAATCTTTAAAATTCATTTGCAAACAATCAGCGCATCTCTCAAGCTTGAAATTTGGCATAAATAACGGAAATGTGCAAATGAACGTACCCAGCGAATTTCATTGAGATCCATTGACCTCGAAAAATCGCCGGAGTTGGCCTTTAAAACCAACAAACGTGTCACGAAGGTAAAAGACAAGTAATTCCAAAAACGATTCGACAGGCATCCCGGAAACATTTCTGAAGTCAACCTCATCATTGTCTTGAGTGATAGTTTCTTTAACGTATTGTATCAGCTTATCCTGTGGCAACGAATAGTAGAGATCTTCTACGTCCACACTAAATCCAATTAATTGTGGGAGTTTCCCTGACGACAGAAATGAAATAACAGCATCAGAATTGGAAATAACGAAGGGATCCTCAATGCGAAGGGACTGCAGCATCTTCTGAAGATATGACGAGACCACTACCTGCCATGAACCCTGTTCAGAAACAATTGACCTGAAAGGCATAGCAGGTTTGTGTGTTTTAATCTTGAAGAAAACCTCAAGGCATACGCCTTTTTCTTTCCGAACAGCGCATGCAAGTTTATCCTGATTAAGTCGTTTTAGCAACTCAATTGCGCGTTTTTTAGCTGCTTCCGGACACGCTTGCGTTTCTTTGAAATTCTTTTTAACAGCTTCTCTAGCCTTTTCCGAAAACATGTCGTTCGGGAACACTACAAAAAAAATCTTCTTTGTCCGATTCCAATATCCGAAGTTTCTTGGACACAAGGTGACGAGCGACAGAGGTGATACTCACAAAATTCGTTGTTTGGACATTCCCCTTAAGCACAGCATCAACGCAGTCACCAACACACCTTCCTTGGTCACTTTCAGTCGCACAACGGGCTACGTTCCTTGCCAAGGCCAGTCTCTCCGTGTTGTGCATCGAGGGTGCTGTGCAGAATTTTGGCCCGAGCTGAAGAACATCTCTTTCACGCTGGATTTAGTGTGGACGTAGAAGATCTCTACTATTCGTTGCCACAGGATAAGCTGATACAATACGTTAAAGAAACTATCACTCAAGACAATGATGAGGTTGACTTCAGAAATGTCTCCGGGATGCCTGTCGAATCGTTTTTGGAATTACTTGCTTTTTACCTTCGTGACACGTTTGTTGGTTTTAACAGTAAAATATTCATACAGAAGTCGGGTGTATCCATTGGTTCAAAAGTTGCTCCGGTTTTAAGTTCAATTTTCTTAGCGAAATTAGACCAGAAAGTTACCTGGTAGCGTAAAAAGGATTTTCCGTTACGTTGACGATTATTTGGTTGTTGGCAGCTGTTCGCAGTTAGAGACTTTTAAAGATGCAGTTTTATCTTGTTTTAACCAACATGGTGATGGTCTGAATTTTACATATGAACTGCCTACGGGTAACAAACTGCAGTTTTTAGACGTGACGTTATCTTTTGACTTGGACCACACGTGTTACATGTACGCACCAAGATCAGAAAAACCTCTTTTAAATTTCAGGTCTTCACATTCAAAAATAGTTAAGAACAGCATTGCGTTTTCCTGTTTTAAGTCCGCACTATCGAAGACATGCTACCACCTCATGAAGCAGAGTCTCGAAGGCCAGGTTGCTCGATTGACGCAAGCAGGTTTCCCGTCCTCGTCATTGCTCGCAACGTGCGAGAGAGCAGTTAAATATTTTAAGTCGCCATCTGATTCGAAGAAACCATGCGAACCAGAAAAGCTGAAAACGGCTGTCATCCCATATGTCCATAGCCTCTCGCATCGCCTAAAAAAGATTGGCAGAAAGTACAATGTAAACGTAGTATGTTCCGCTAAAAGAAAACTTAGCCGTGTTGTGCCCCGCGGTGGACCGTTTGTACAGAAAAGAAGGAAACGATAACTTGTCTAAAAAATGTGACATGCGCCATACCATGAAGTTCTTAGAATGCAACAAGAGTGGCGTAGTATACCAGTTACCAATGTCGTGTGGTCGCGCGTATGTCGGACAATCGGGACGGTGTGTTACCGTTCGACTACGGGAACACCATTCTTTGAAATCCAGGCCAAGTAGCCACCTGTCCCTTCACTGTGCAGAATGCAAATGTACCCCGAGTTTTGATGATGCAACTATACTATTCCAAAACGGCGATCAGACAACTAGAGAGGTAGCCGAAGCCTTTTTCATTGCGAAAATGGGAGAAAAATGCATTAGCCACCCGTCCTATCCCTGTCAGATAAGGAACTTGGTTTGCTGAGCTCAGGGCTCTAAATAAGTAAATTGAAGTGCTGACTATGCTTTTGATAATAGACGGAGTCATTGCGCATGACCAGATGTTATATGTATATATATATATATATATATGTGCTGTCTTTCCGAATAAACGTCAGTTGAAAGTTAGCGCCTGTATCGTCTTCTAGCCTGTGTCCCTGTGTCTTTTTGCGCTATTCAAATATGCATTCCTACCAACTAGCTCGACTTTCCGTGCTACTGCAGTTCATTTCTAGTTATTCGAGCCCTTTTCGTGTATGTCCAAACTTTGACTTGTTTAACCCCGCCTTCATAGTGCCTCTGCTAGCCGTGTCTGAATGTCGTGCTCGCCTACTCGTATGGCATCTACGAAATCATCATGCCCGGCAGACTTGCAGTCGCTCATTGGCTTCTTGCCGCCATCCACAAGCCACGTCAATAGGATGATCAAAATACTCCGCTCTGAGCAGAGAAGACAAGTGAGGTACTTCTGGGACTGCCTCCGTGTTTCCTGCTCGTACAAGTCGTCGATTGGAGCTAACCAGGGTTTGTTTCGGGACTGGTCTGCTCAAGCAAGAAGCCTCACGGAATTCCTGTGGATCCATTCACTTGCTTCATTACCCAAGAGGAAGAAGACTGACATGGTTAAGGGAAAGGTTCTAGTGCTGGGAGATGCTGACCTCGGCCAGCGTGAAAGAGATGTTCTTCAGCTCGGGCCAAAATTCTGCACAGCACCCTCGATGCGCAAATCGGAGAGACTGGCCTTGGCAAGGAACGTAGCCCGTTGTGCGACTGAAAGTGACCAAGGAAGGTGTGTTGGTGACTGCGTTGATGCTGTGCTTAAGGGGAATGTCCAAACAACGAATTTTGTGAGTATCACCTCTGTCGCTCGTCACCTTGTGTCCAAGAAACTTCGGATATTGGAATCGGACAAAGAAGATTTTTTTTGTAGTGTTCCCGAACGACATGTTTTCGGAAAAGGCTAGAGAAGCTGTTAAAAAGAATTTCAAAGAAACGCAAGCGTGTCCGGAAGCAGCTAAAAAACGCGCAATTGAGTTGCTAAAACGACTTAATCAGGATAAACTTGCATGCTCTGTTCGGAAAGAAAAAGGCGTATGCCTTGAGGTTTTCTTCAAGATTAAAACACACAAACCTGCTATGCCTTTCAGGTCAATTGTTTCTGAACAGGGTTCATGGCAGGTAGTGGTCTCGTCATATCTTCAGAAGATGCTGCAGTCCCTTCGCATTGAGGATCCCTTCGTTATTTCCAATTCTGATGCTGTTATTTCATTTCTGTCGTCAGGGAAACTCCCACAATTAATTGGATTTAGTGTGGACGTAGAAGATCTCTACTATTCGTTGCCACAGGATAAGCTGATACAATACGTTAAAGAAACTATCACTCAAGACAATGATGAGGTTGACTTCAGAAATGTTTCCGGGATGCCTGTCGAATCGTTTTTGGAATTACTTGTTTTTTACCTTCGTAACACGTTTGTTGGTTTTAACAGTAAAATATTCATACAGAAGTCGGGTGTATCCATTGGGTCAAAAGTTGCTCCGGTTTTAAGTTCAATTTTCTTACCGAAATTAGACCAGAAAGTTGACAGAAAGTTACCTGGTAGCGTAAAAAGGATTTTCCGTTACGTTGACGATTATTTGGTTGTTGGCAGCTGCTCGCAGTTAGAGACTTTTAAAGATGCAGTTTTATCTTGTTTTAACCAACATGGTGATGGTCTGAATTTTACATATGAACTGCCTACGGGTAACAAACTGCAGTTCTTAGACGTGACGTTATCTTTTGACTTGGACCACACGTGTTACATGTACGCACCAAGATCAGAAAAACCTCTTTTAAATTTCAAGTCTTCACATTCAAAAATAGTTAAGAACAGCATTGCGTTTTCCTGTTTTAAGTCCGCACTATCGAAGACATGCTACCACCTCATGAAGCAGAGTCTCGAAGGCCAGGTTGCTCGATTGACGCAAGCAGGTTTCCCGTCCTCGTCATTGCTCGCAACGTGCGAGAGAGCAGTTAAATATTTTAAGTCGCCATCTGATTCGAAGAAACCATGCGAACCAGAAAAGCTGAAAACGGCTGTCATCCCATATGTCCATAGCCTCTCGCATCGCCTAAAAAAGATTGGCAGAAAGTACAATGTAAACGTAGTATGTTCCGCTAAAAGAAAACTTAGCCGTGTTGTGCCCCGCGGTGGACCGTTTGTACAGAAAAGAAGGAAACGATAACTTGTCTAAAAAATGTGACATGCGCCATACCATGAAGTTCTTAGAATGCAACAAGAGTGGCGTAGTATACCAGTTACCAGTGTCGTGTGGTCGCGCGTATGTCGGACAATCGGGACGGTGTGTTAACGTTCGACTACGGGAACACCATTCTTCTTTGAAATGCAGGCCAAGTAGCCACCTGTCCCTTCACTGTGCAGAATGCAAATGTACCCCGAGTTTTGATGATGCAACTATACTATTCCAAAACGGCGATCAGACAACTAGAGAGGTAGCCGAAGCCTTTTTCATTGCGAAAATGGGAGAAAAATGCATTAGCCACCCGTCCTTATCCCTGTCAGATAAGGAACTTGGTTTGCTGAGCTCAGGGCTCTAAATAAGTAAATTGAAGTGCTGACTATGCTTTTGATAATAGACGGAGTCATTGCGCATGACCAGATGTTATATGTGTATATATATATATATATATGTGTGTGTTGTCTTTCCGAATAAACGTCAGTTGAAAGTTAGCGCCTGTATCGTCTTTCTCGCCTGTGTCCCTGTGTCTTTTTTGCGCTATTCAAATATACAAATCTCTTCATTGGGCACGCAACAACTTCCAGTGTCTAACTAAAATTTCTTATGTGACCTGGTGAAGCGCCCTTTAAGAAGTAAATTACAAACGAAACAAAAGCCAAGTGCACATTTGATTTTTTTTACTTGCACTCTACATTTCGCTGACGGCACTCCATGCATGGTTTCGCATTCGTTCTCCATCTTCCTGCTGCTGCACAGAGGCACCTACTGTTTTCTGCCCCCCCACCACACTCAGGTCTTCAAGAAGGGGCTTCAATTTCTTGGGAACACTGGAGTGGAAAACCGGCTGTAAAAGCCGCCCGCCACGTCCTCGGCCACGGACGCCACTCTCCTCTCCTCTTCCCACGATTATTTTCCTCTCCCCATTGCACTGTATACGCTGGGACGTGCTCCCATTTAAGATTGCAGAAATAACGCCTTTTCCTCTCCTCCTCCTCCCCCTGCTCCAACCGCTCGCGCCATGTCAGTGCGGTGGGGTAAAGTGGCGGGCGCGTCCCATTACACTGCTGCTAGCGGTTGCTTACCGGAAGTTTGTTGAACTAGGGCACTAGGTTGTGGCACCCCATAGAGTTCCGAAACGTCATTTTTGCCCGGTAACATGAATTATGGTATCAAACTGTACTCGAAAGCAAAATTTGAGTGTAAATAGTGCTCATATTGGCTCCGTTCTTGAAAATAGGCATGTATAGGCGCTCATAGACATTTAGGCACAAACCCCAAAAATAGGCATTTATAGGCACTATAAAACACTATAAAAGCCCTCCTTAACCCCTAATTCGTGCTCATATATCAAAGTGGCACGATAGGAACGCAAGGAAAAAAATAGGCATTTGTCTATAATCCGGTCTCTAATGATGACCTTATCACGTAATGATGATTCCTTACATCATTCGTGTTGACGTCGCCAACGCAAGACGCCGCTGGACGCCGCCGACGGTCAATTTTCGCGTTTGATGAGGCATCTAAGGCTTTACAATGTTCGGCTGTCAATCTATGAAATTCCCGCTGCCGCTGGTGTTCGGGAAAGGTGGCTTGCAGTTCTTAGGCGGAATAATTGGTCTCCTAATACATCTTCAAACTACACCAGAATATAGCCGTCATTTACGACCCGAAGATTTCGTAGAATATCAGAAGCGGCGGCTCAAGAAGGATGCAGTAGCGTCGGCCTTTGCAGACTACCCTTCACGTTTGCACCCCAAGGTAACAGCTGAACCAAGCATGGTAAGTATAAATACACGTGACCGTGCTGCGCCCGAACAGTCAACGAATGAATGTACCAGTACGATCGCAACCTCGCAATCGCTGCTATGTGCAGCGCTGACATTAGGTTCCGAAGCTGAACAACCGGAGCCTGTGGACACCACATGCGCTACCGGCGAAACAACCGGCAATCATCCTGTACAGTGTCACAATGAATGCGTGCACAAGGCTGAGCAGGCTGCCCCATGCCCAAGCAGGCGCCCTAGTTTTCAGTATTAGCTCCCGGTAAACGCTGATTCCAAAATTTCAGACAGTCGAAAACCAACTCCCAGTCAAGCGAACACAATGGTGACAAAACAATCTTCCGCTCATGCCTGGCGCGCGCTCTGTGGTAACGGCCTAGCAGACGACGCGCGAGAGCCTCGATCGAATAGCCACGAACGACTCATGCCATTTAAATGGAATAGTTGCCCAGAACGACAAGTGCTTCACGATTTCCGTCTACAAGTTTCGTTATACTTCGAACAGCTCGAATACAGCCGAAAACTGCACCATATAGCAGCTTCTAATGCAGCCGCGGCATTCGTTTCTGCGAGCGAAGACGCGACGGCGGGTCTACTCGAGTGGTGGCGCCTGGCGGCGAAGAGCCGCACTAACGCCGACGGCCGGTTCCCATAGTATGGTGTACTAGAATCGGATAGTGTGCCGTCTTCAGAGCAAAACAATGGGAGAGTGGTGGTCGCTTTTGCGATGACGCCACCAGAAGGACGCTGCGATCGAACGGTGTGCCTATGGCGCGAATTTTGAATTTGTCATGCGGGGCCTAGTGCTGGTTAAGGCAGATAAACGTCATTCTTTCGCTCAGTTTTGTTTGTTTCTAGGTTTCATATCATTAGGTGACTAACCGCCGACAAATATCAAAAGTCTTAAACGTGCCCCCCACACAGAGTGCGATTGTGGAAGTGAACAAGTACACTTACTTGAGGTCGCTTAAGTCCACATGAAGGCCACATTTTGTCGCTTCGTACGTGAAAGAAGAGCTCAAAATGCGGGGTAACATAACGGCTTCAAAGTTCTTCACACGCTGGGTATCGTCAGGAAACGAAACAATCATAACGTACGTGCGCGGCACTACATTTCTAATCGTCTGCTTTCAATGCTTGTATTGAGCGTCGTCTGCACATAATGCAGAGGGTAAAATACTTCGCTTTTTGCTCATGTAAGCCTTGTGGTTGCATAATGCGATAAAAGGAAACATTTACTAGCTCAAATTAATAAATGAACTCTGCAGATGGTAATAAGGGCGAAGGACCATTGCTGAAAGATGCGGGTGTTTTTCGATCGTCTGCTAACGTGTATCTGATGTCCGCAAGATTCTCAACGGTGCTCCCCTGGCTACCGCCTCTTTCTGTCGCATAATCCAGAAAATTCACCATTGCCAACGACACAAGAGAACGCCGCAGAAACGAAGTGTCAGCGAAGATAGGCGAAGCACTCGTGCACCAATTAGTGTAAGTTTAAACAAGGCCTCCGTGAAAGCCGAGCCCATCTCGGAGGCCGTATATTTTCCGCTGTCATACAATGACTCCAAGCTCCAGCGAGTGGTGGCGCCACCGTAGAACGGTGTGCTCTGTTGACTAGGCCGCCATCGCAAAAAGAGCCACGTCTCAGGCGCCAGACGGCACACTACCCCATTCCAGTACACCATACCCATAGCGCGCCGCTCCTTCGCCCAGGCACTGAAAAATAGAGGAGGCGCTGCCCTTACTTATTCAAAATGGTATTATTTATTGATCAATGCCAAAGAATCTGCTCATAATACCACTTCTGTTCCACTTGGCTACAAATTTGGCGATAACATTAAATGACATGGCTACTTTTCGCTACTTCTGGCTTGGGTTCTGGCTCCTTTTCAAGTCCACCCAACGGCAACCCTGGACGTGACCCGCCTAAATCGGGACGTCTGGTCATTTTATCTTAACATGTAAATCATGACATGTTAGGATAAAATGACCAGACGTCCCGATGTAAATCATGACATACATGTTATGTACAGCATGACTTGCCCCTTGCTGGCTACTTCCAGTGTTGTCGGTAACGCGTTACAAGTAAAGCCGTTACCGGTAACGCGCTACTTTTTCGGTACTTAGTAACGTACTCGTTACAATTTCGGAACTGTAACGGGTAACGTACTTACGTTACCATTTTTCGGTAAGGTGAGGCGTTACGTTCCGCGTTACTTTTTCATCTTGTAAGTGCCATTTTCCCAGAGCTCGCCCCGGCGTATTCTTTTGTCGCAGCGTCGGGCTGCTGTCGGCCTGCCAGGCATAGACAAAGAGAGCGCGGGCGGAATCGCTTTTGTTCGTGGGACAAATTTCTTACAACGCTACGACTCCCTGTGGGGATGGCTGGGCCACCGCCGCACAAAGCTTGAAGAAAGCCGAGGAATCCGCCATGAGAAACTGTACGGACATGCTTTTCATGGAAGTGGATTGTAGCAGGTGGATTGTTGGCACCTGCTTCTTTCCGTGCCTGAAAAACAGGCCGCTCGAAGGGAAAGCGCATGGGCTGGTTTACTCCATACCACGTGCTGATTGTGACGCTTCGTTCGTGGGGGGAAGCAAAGAACTTCCCCGAGAGGCTGCGGCATCATAACAACGACTTCCTCATGTTCGAGTGTCAAAAAAGTACACTCGCTGAGCATAGCTTGGTGAAAGACCACCGCATCGAACTTGACAAGTCCCGCGTCACCGACTATAAGTGTCTTTTTGTGGAATTATGGCCCATCCAGGAGACGGCCGGTAACTTTAACCGGTCTAGAAGTCCGCTGACGAAAAAAAAAAAGAATGAGAGTGGGGCGCGAAGCGTCTACATTCTTCTTGTAACGAAAAAAAAAAAAAAAGTCCTTTTTCTTTGCTCGCTACCTTGGTTGGCGTCTCTGTTTCAGTCAAAGGCCCCTAATTCAGGTTTCACACGAACAGACTTCACCGCGGTTAAGCTAACTACGGTTACGGGTAACCACGGTTCTAATAACATCCCCTATACGTTCCTTGGCATCATTGTCCGTTAGTTCTCATTAATATTGTGTTTAAGAAAGCAAACGAGCCATTAAATTTACACTTCTTTCTTTCACGGTTACAGGCAGCCACACTGCAGACATAACCGCAATCACTCTCCTAACCATGGTTATCGCAAACGGCCGGGTGATTCCACGAGAGATTGACACGTATTCGAAAATAGATATTTCGGATTGGATTGAGTATTTAATATTTTATACACATACCACCCAGGAGCCGTAAAATCAACTTAGTTTTCTTTTTTAGCTGCATAATTTACGAGGCAAGAAATATCGAACATATTCACTGCAGAGGGACCAATTTCATTATACCTGTCGTTCTCGAAAGTTCACGACGATGTAACATGTTTAAATACTTAAATTAACAGCGCAAAGAACGGACACCACACAAAGGAAACGCTGTTAATTTAAGTATGCATAACCAACTAGCCCAGTCAGCTACACTCTTAAGATGTAACATGAAAGTATTAACGTTACAAGCAAGACATTTTGTGTATGAAATGTATGCGCAACAAATAATAAATTAACGTTGTTTGAAACTCGCAGAGCGAAGGAAACTGTTTTTGAAAAATGTCTAAATATGCGACATTTTATTATAGTTGCTACAAAGTTGATAAGATTTATCAACTTTGTTCTGAAAACAAATTTTGCTTCTTTCTCTCTGCAACGACAACTACGTTTCTCGTTATTGCACTCCTTAGCGAGCGAGGCTGATCTTGAACACCCTCACATAAACGCCCACAATTTTTTGCGGTAATTATATAGGTTTAAGTGAACAAAAATGTTAATGCACAGGAATTTTTTTCCATGACTTGGCCAATAAAGCATCGCTTTACTAACGCAAAATTTGCGCACTAATTTTGCTAGTACAAGCACGCCGTCAGAATGGGCTTTTCCGCGTAGGTAGTCTGCGCATGCGCGCCGGCGTCGATAAGGGACGCGCCATACTTTTTAGTGGTCAAAACCCGACGACAGGTGCGGACCAAAGAACATCTGGTGTCACAAACGTGCAAATGCTTCCCCCCCCCCCCCCAAAAAAAAAGGGTGCCAATGCATGCCTCCGCGACTGCCTTCTAGCGCACGGCGAGCGACTTCGGATGGCAAGGGCCATTAGTTCCGATTTTGACGATCTCCACTGCAGGTGCTGTTCGGACCTGCAATAAGGCAAATAACTGTAAATTTCTTGAGAGTTAAGCGATGCTTTCCTTCTTGGGGTTTAAAAACAGCGCAAAATAGAGACAAGGGCTGTTTTTAAACCCCAAGAAGGACCAGGGCTAAACCCACCAAACAAGGGCTAAACCCAAAAAACAAGGATTAAACCCAAAATTCTTATTTAACGAGAATTATTTGTACAAATGTACGGGACCTTAGAAATGTCACACGTGATGGCTTCTGACCCTGTGGCACATGATGAAGTAATTTTTCTGAATGTGACATTTTACACATGAGATTGAATCATCCGCGCTATTGGCAAGGAAAGCATCAGAAGCGAAAGTTGGTCTAGTTGGTGGTTCATGCTTGGGGTTTAAAAACAGCGCAAAATTTAAAAACAGCCCTTGTCTCTATTTGCGCTGTTTTTAAACCCCAAGCATGAACCACCAACTAGCCCAACTTTCGCTTCTGATGCTTTCCTTGCCGATAGCGCGGATGATTGAATCTCATGTGTAAAATGTCACATTCAGAAAAATGGCTTCATCATGTGCCACAGGGTCAGAAGCCATCACGTGTGACATTTCTAAGGTCCCGTACATTTGTACAAATAATTCTCGTTAAATAAGAATTTTGGGTTTAGTCCTCTTTTTGGGTTTGAAGTTTCACGTGAAACATAAATTTGATATTTAAAAAAAAAATCTTATTGTGGGTTCCTGCAGCAAAGACACATTGAATAAAACTTATGATTGCGGAGTAACGGCAGAGGTAACGTCCGTTACTTTTTTTCGGTAACGGTAACAGGAACGCGTTACCTTTTTTTGTAGGTAACGTAGGGTGGTAACGCGTTCCTTTTTATTAGAATAACGAGTAACGTATTTAGTTACTTTTTTTCGGTAACGCATACAACACTGGCTGCTTCGCATTACATCGATTCCCACAATGCGTGGGATCTGCCGGTTTTTTATATGGACCCCAAATTGGTGAAGCATATTCAACTTCAGGCCGGATTAGTGATCCGTCTCACGTCCTGTGGGGCATGACGCAAGTGCCGCCCCAAAAAGCCGAGTGATTGGTTCACCAGTGACACTGTGCTGTTGATATATGTACTCTAGTTAAGATCAAAGGAAATAAGGACACCTAAGTATTACGAAAAGGAAACAGCGCGATGTTTGCACGGGGACAAAGGAAACGACACGGACACCTAAGTACATTAATTATGCGACTATTTGTTTCAATAAGGCTGTTGGCTATTGTGTAAGAAGATGGGACGATGTTATGGCTACGGATAAATAACATACTCTTAACTTTTTTTGGGGGGGGATTAAGAGTCATTAGCCACCGGGCACACCAAGTCTGCACATGGTTAAGATTTTGTTCGTCAGTAATATTGTTATTGGTATGATAAATCACGCACTGCGATAATCACGCACGCGCATATGATAAATCATGTTAATGGTACGATAAATCCTTTCTGAAATGTACAACAGTGAGGCCCGGGGATACCCAGCATGGCTGAGCAACTGGTGCCACCAGGTATAAGCTGGTAGCTTCTAGTACTGAGTCACCTCTGCGACAGTTTCAGGGTTTTCGGCAACGAGCATGTGGAAGGCGTCCTCTTCGATACATTCCATAATGTGCCGGATTTCGTCAGTGTCACACTTGTCGAGGTTGATACAACGGCAGAGGTCTACAATATCCTCATATTTATATTGTACCGGTGCACATCAGCTTCATGGTTGGCCACATCAGTCAGGTAAAAGCTGACGTGCGTCAGCTTGGCACTGCCATCCCATTTGTTGGGACCGCTAACGCGCTCGTACTCTACCAGCCAGTCTTCGACGTCAAGTTCGTCGGTGCCGCTGAACATCGGTTTCACCACCTGGGCGGCATTCAAACAAATCATCGCTTCGTTCTTCGGTCGGCCAGGCTTGCGCAAGCTTCGCGCCGAACATCGCCTGCGTAGCAGAGCCCAAAGACATGGTGAGACTTTCACATGCTATACTGAGGATGTCATCGACCTCTGTAAGCGGGTGAATGCATCTATGGCGGAGTCTGACAAAATAAGGCACATCTTGAAAGGCATAGATGACGATGCATTTCATATGCTGGTAGCCAAGTGCCCTCAGACAGTAGCGCAAGTCATTGAACTCTGCCAAAGCTTTGATGAGCTACGTAAAGAGCGCCTTTCTACCCATCGCGCCGGAATTCCCACAGCGGAACTCTCAGCCTTGGAAGCCAGAAGCACGGGCGCTGTCTATTCCACCTTACTGCAACAATTTAAGCAGTGCATTCGTGAGGAAGTGGCTCGCCAGCTCTCCATTGCGACATCTGTCACCGAGCGCCCCACGGCACTGGATCACTCGCTCCGCCGGGTCATTCAGACTCAAGTTGCTGAGGCACTCCCACCTCCTATACCACCACCCACACAACTTGCGGCACCTCTCACTTACGTTACCCGTTCATATGCTCGACCGACGCCAGCACCATCCGGCTCAGTCGCCAACTTCTACTCGCCGCCACGCCCTGCTCGCCCAACACGTCCTGTTCCCGCACAACCCTTCTCGCCTCCCGGACCACCTCACAACCCCTGGCGTACTCCAGACAACAGGCCCATCTGCTACGCCTGTGGTATTCCTGGCCATGTCGCACGTCGTCGCCGCAGTCTCTATTCCAACGATGACGTCCCCAACCTCGGCTACATGCCACAGCAGCCAGCACACCCTGTTTCTGCCGACTCAACAGGCACTTATTCGCACCGTGCCAGCTCCCCCCTCACGTCGATCTCATTCTCCCCGGCGCCGCTCCATTTCCCCTATGCTCCGCCGTTCCAACCCTACAAGGAGGAAAACTAAGAGCCGCAGTTCCTGAGGCAATAACTGCGCCCTCGTCGAAAATTTCAAGGCCTCCTCTTTCGCCCCCCTTACGAAATCGCAGTTGTTATTGATGGTGTCGCGACCAACGCTCTTGTCGACACAGGAGCTGCCGTTTTTGTTTTAAGTGAAATACTGTGCCGCAAACTAAAGAAAGTGACGTTACCCGTTTCTGATCTTCTACTACGGACGGCGAGCTCGCAGCATGTTAAAGAAGTACTGACACGAAATTTTTCACTTATCGTTTTACTGCGTCAAATGATAGACCAGGTCCCCAAGAGCCTAGAAAATGCACCGGCAAGCGTGAGTGCGCCCTGAAAAATTAATTACAGCATGTTTTTAAAAGCTAGTTTCGGGTCCTTCTGTACCCTGACGTCACGGCAATGGGACGAGTAGCGCCACCAGGCGGTAGTATGTGAATGCGCACGCTTTCGTGACATATCCTCGTGCGCGCGTAGCTCCATCGTCTGCTTCGTCTGCTGCGCGCCGCACATGTGGCAACTGTCGTGCCGTCAACGATGGACGAAAATTTGTCAACAGACTCCGACGGCAGCAACGACTTCGGCAGAGAGGAAGATGCCGAGCTTGCCGACCCCGCGAATCATTTCGCATTCGACCCGCTTGCAAGTACGTCAGAAGACGAGTCGTCTGAGAGCGATAGTGTCATGCAGACGGCTTGCGCATCGGGAATGTCGAACGGTAAGAATTCACTGTTTTTTGCTTGATCTTGCGCGGGCATCTTCCGGATGTTCCACGGAAGTCAATAGCGTTCGTGTGGATTTCGTAATGCTATTACTTGCTTGAAATTATTGGTACTAGGCGCAGATTCGACACCGCATGTATGCTTTGTTCTGCCGCTTTCCTATGCAGCCGCACTGCGCACGCAGTATGACAACCTCTTGCTGGTCGTAACGCCTGAACATTATATCGATAACGTAATCTGCGTAGGCGCCTCTGTGGGAGTTGCCACCCGATGGACACGGACGTAGTCGGTGTGCTGTCGGGAAATCGACAAAGTCGCGCTCTAGTACCGGATGAGGCAGCCTGTGTCACCGCGCACCCGACGTTTCAGCGTGGGTGCTTAGACATTCACGCCCTCGAGATAGCGTACTACCCTTGATGGAAGATCGACCAGGCGTCATTGAGGCACCGGAAATCCGCAGGTATTACTGCTGCGGTTGATCTAAGTTAGCTGTTGCTGTTGAAGCTGAAGTAGGCCGAATCGCAAACTGTCTCTGGCATGCAAAGTGCATGCCTTCGGTATAATTCCTGCAAAAGTGTGGTGGTCGCAAGTACGACGCGTCATCCACTCACTCAAAACGTGCATAGGCGCATGTTACTTGCTAATATTGCTATGTCCATATTCCATATCGCGTGTCCAACTAAAGGGAAATGAAAAATACATGTATAAGTGGCGTTGGACACCTCCGGTCGTCAGGCAGCGCAAATTATGCATGATCTCGAAATCACAATATGTGAAATAAAATCTGCAAGCTTAGAATAGCTGCTGCTTACATTGTTAGATAGTTCAATTCACAAATCAGATTACTTGATCTTGCCTTTCACGTTCTTTGTGATTGACTTATGTACTTCATTGTTCTTTTTTTTTCCTCTATAAGTCATAGTTCTCGGTAGTGACTTTGGCCCATTGGGTTGATTAAGTAAACGATAAATAAAATGAAGTGTTTCTGCATATCTGTACTTGCTAAAAAGAAATCTACATAACAATGACGTTTTATTTCGTAATTTTGTCTGCTCGAAAGGGCCCCTTGTCAGTAGATGGTTCTGGAATATGACTCTGTGCACACATTTGATTCAGCTGCAGGATATGTCTACCTTTACTCTTGCCACTGCATTTTTATATCGTATTGCATGCATATTTCAGGAGACATCGTGCCTTTGTAAGATGGGTATGGCATCGCCTTGGCAGAAAGCGCGTGGTCCTGCCCAGCTGCGTCGTCTCTGCAGTGCGTCAAAATTTCCCTCCACAAGAAAGACTACTGCGGCTTTAAGTGTACGAACGTCATGGAGATGCAGTTCAATAAATGAAAACATGTTCAACTTGATTTATTTCTTTAGGCATAACAGCCTGTGTCACTGACCTTTCTTCTGGTCATATGCAAAACAGATGCTATATGACCAGCACTACAGAAGGAAGTCAACACTTAGGCTAACACACATGAAATTCAAGAAAGAGGCTGTAGTTGCTAAAGTAAGAATAACAAAACAGAAAGAGCTGCTAAGTCTGCACACATGGCAGTAAATACGTTCTCCAGATTTCTGAGTCTTGACCTCATGGACTAGGTAAGAAGTGAACAGGAACCTGAAAGACGGCGTTAGCCTGACATATGCTTAGCTACACAATGATGAACTCGTACATTACCAGAATTGCATGTTCACCATATCTCAACCCAACAACTGAAGTACACGGTGTACCTATGCACGAAAACAACACTGATTTCGATAACGTGTGAAAGCAATGAGGCAATGGCCACGGTTGGTAACGTGACAATAACAAAACAGAAAGAGGTGCTAAGTCTGCACACATGGCAGTAATTACGTTCTCCAAATTTCTGAGTCTTGACCTCATGGACTAGGTAAGAAGTAAACAGGAACCTGAAAGACGGCAGTAGTGTGACATGCTTAGCTGCACAATGTCCTCCCTGATGAGCTCGTACATTACCAGAATTGCATGTTCACCATGTCTCAACCCAACAACTGAATCAGAACGGCGAGTTGGGCGAGTTCTCGTCAAAAAACCGAAACCTGTGTGTAAAGATACATGTACTATAAAGCACAAAAAGTAGTTCGTGCCTTGTTCAATGGGAGCAGTGTATGCCATTACACTGTTATGAAGGAGGGAATTGTAAACTTAAGGGCTCGTTTGCTTTGTTAAACACAGTATTAATGAGAACTAACAGACAAAGATGCCAAGGAAAGTATAGGGGAAGCTATTAGAAGTAATTGTAATGTAAATGTGAAGAAAGGAAAGTGGACGAAAAGATAACGTGCCACCGGCAGGATCCGAACCTGCGACCTTCGAATAACGCGTCCGATGCTCTACCACTGAGCTACGGTGGCGGTCATCTCCCCGTCCACTTTATAGGGTATATATATATGTACTTAAACGTGGGAGCGTCAGTCAGCGCCGCCTGTTGCCATTACGGCGAGTGTGGAACACTCTTTTTTGCCTGTAGGCGTCACGTAGTACGTGATCTCATTACGAGATGGCAGCTGACTAGTAATCCCTCGCATACAACCTGAAGGCATCAAGTCTGCCAGAACGAGACCCTCGTTATGAATGAAGGAGGGAATTGTAAACTTAAGGGCTCATTTGCTTTGTTAAACACAGTATTAATGAGAACTAACAGACAAAGATGCCAAGGAAAGTATAGGGGAAGCTATTAGAAGTAATTGTAATGTAAATGTGAAGAAAGGAAAGTGGACGAAAAGATAACTTGCCACCGGCAGGATCCGAACCTGCGACCTTCGAATAACGCGTTCGATGCTCTACCACTGAGCTACGGTGGCGGTCATCTCCCCGTCCACTTTATAGGGTATATATATATATATGTACTTAAACGTGGGAGCGTCAGTCAGCGCCGCCTGTTGCCATTACGGCGAGTGTGGAACACTCTTTTTTGCCTGTAGGCGTCACGTAGTGGTAAGAAATACTTTGGGCAGATGGGGCGGTGCATTAACGTGCGTCTTAGGGAGCACAACACCGCTGTCAAGAATACCGCTAGCACGTCCCTGGCTGCGCATTGTAAAACGTGCCATTGTGAGCCTATGTTTCATGAAACACAGATAGTGTACAGAAGTACTAACCAATTCTTTCGCGAGATTGTGGAAGCATACCACAAGCATGTTAACCAGAGCACGTGCGTCAACCAGACGTCGGTTGCTCTGCATGATAAAGAAGTGCAATTCTTGAACTATGTAATCAGGTGACGCCGTGTCACGACATGAACACTCCACGTGATTAATTTTTTATTTATTTACCGCGTGTGTGAAGAAATAAAACCAGTTGTCAGTCAGCGCCTGTGTGTGTACATTTCTTTTCTCCTCAGTCCGGGTCACGCTGCCGACAGCAAAATTATGTCCAACAACTGAAGTACACGGTGTATCTATCCACGAAAACAACACTGATTTCGATAACACGTGTGAAAGTAATGAGGCAAAGGCATAGGTCAACAAAATTTGTGGAGCTCACTCAGACTCGCCTATGAAATATATTTTGCTCTTAGGGCTCACTCGAACTCAGACTCACCAAAATTTTCCTGAGCCGGACTCACTCGGACTCACTCACGAAAGCTTTTTTTCAACTGGACTCAAACCCACCAAAACATTACTGACCTGGACTCACTCAGACTCACGGCTCGATCTGAGTCTGAGTGAGCCCGAGTGAGTTGACTCATCAGTCCATTAGCCTAGAATTCGCTTTTTCGACCATGGTGTCAATGCTCTGTAACGCCAATATCTCACGTAATCGGTGCTTTTCTTGGTGCCTTTTGATGTGGAACCTTCGAATACGAGTTATGAGTGCTCGCAAACAAGTAAGGTGATTTTTCTTGAAATATATGACAACGTAAGATATATTTATCAAAAACTTCCCTGGAACAGTTGGCGAGGCGGGGGGGGGGGGGGGGGGAGAGGGGTAGGGATGGGAGGTCCAGGCACCTCAACGTAATTCTTTCCTCTGATCAATAAATATTGAAATGGTGTGTGAACGACACTGCTTTCCAATACGTGTGAGTAAACGTGAGTATAAGCGTGAATCCAGGTAAGGCTGATAGTAATGCTGGAGATGAGTAGGTAGGACCATAGGTCGGCAAAAAAGAAAAGTGGAACTGACTCAGACTCAAGAAACATGTCCTGTGCTTCGGACTCACACACAAAAATTTGCTTCAACCCGACTCACTCGGACTCAAACTCACCAAAACATAACTCACCCAGACTCAGACTCATGGCACGGTCTGAGTTTGAGTGAGTCCGAGTGAGTCGACTCATGAGTGAGTTTGCCGACCTATGGGCAAAGGCCACAGTTGGTAACGTGACAATAACATAACAGAAAGAGCTGCTAAGTCTGCACACATGGCAGTAAATACGTTCTCCAAATTTCTGAGTCTTGACCTCATGGACTAGGTAAGAAGTAAACAGGAACCTAAAAGACGGCATTAGCCTGACATATGCTTAGCTACACAATGATGAACTCGTACATTACCAGAATTGCATGTTCACCATGTCTCAACCCAACAACTGAAGTACATGGTGTAGCTATGTACGAAAACAACACTGATTTCGATGACACATGTGAAAGTAATGAGGCAAAGGCCACGGTTGGTAACGTGACAATAACAAAACAGAAAAAGCTACTAAGTTTGCACACATGGCAGTAAATACGTCCTCCAAATTTCTGAAAGGTAGTCGTCTTGACCTCATGGACTAGGTAAGACGTGAAGAGGAACCTGAAAGACGGCATTAGCCTGACATATGCTTAGCTACACAATGATGAACTCATACATTACCAGAATTGCATGTTCACCATGTCTCAACCCAACAACTGAAGTACACGGTGTAGCTATGCACGAAAACAACACTGATTTCGATAACACGTGTGAAAGTAATGAGGCAAAGGCCACGGTCGGTAACGTAACAATAACAAAACAGAAAAATCGACTAAGTTTGCACACATGGTAGTAAACACATTCTCCAAATTTCTGAAAGGTAGTCGTCTTAACCTCATAGACTAGGTAAGACGTGAAGAGGAACCTGAAAGACGGCATTAGCCTGACATATGCTTAGCTGCACAATGATGAACTCGTACATTATCAGAATTGCATGTTCACCATGTCTAAACTCAACAACTGAAGTACACGGTGTAGCTATGCACGAACACAACACTGATTTCGATAACACGTGTGAAGATTTCGATAACACGAGTAACCTCCACTGGAGCACGCAACTCGGGATCGCCTGCACGCTTTAAGTTGCTGCCGCTGCAGACTCTTTTTCTATATCCTTGAAAGGCAACGTGATGCGCGGTTGCGGCAGTGGGGCACAACGTTGGGATTCTTCGTCGCAGATTCTTCGTCGATTCGTAGATTCTTCGGCGCAGATTCTTCGTCGACAATCCGAAGACGGTCAGCAACTGCATGCTGCGCGTGTACGCGTCCGGAGTGAAGTGGAGCGAACAGAGTAAACTCCGCTTGGTTGGGGTCCAGTCTCCGCCTTGGCCGCGGCGCACGAAGTCGACCCACGCTTGTCTCAGCGCCGGATCGGACGGGAATCGGTGGAACTTGCCGTTTCACTGGCACAAGACTTCACAGGGCAAAATATCGGTGCCATGACGACAAATTCAGTCAGACGATTCCCTTGCCCTCTGATAAGCGTATTGTAAGACAACGTTCAGGGCGACACACGACTCTTCTTTTATTCCCCGAGCCTGATCCCCACAACCAGGCCAGAGGGGTGATGATGAGTATGTACAGATGAGTAAATGAAGCGCATGAATTATTGCTCACACTAACTTCCCCGCCCCGCGTGGGAGCGGCCCGCCCGGCCGCGTCTTAGATGGAAACGGGACGCCGAACGAATGGCTTCAGACGCGAAACATGCACAATCTCAGAACCACGACAGCGACGGTCAGAAGAAAGCTCGGCGGGAGTGACACGATAGTTCACAGGGGACGTTTGTTCACTGACTATATAAGGGCCAATAAACCGTGACTGTAATTTGTCGCACAGTCCTGGAGTACGAGAGGGCGTCCAAAGCAGCACTTCATCCCCAGGACTGAAGGAAACATCGCGATGAGAGCTGTCGTAGCGTTGTTTTCGATCTTGCTGACTAGCCTCAGTATTGAGGCGAGCACGTTGCCGACACTGGTCAACTCTTGAGACGAACTGGTCAGATATGGTCGCTGAGGCGTCAGTGGGAATATCCAGGAAAGAGACGTCGATGGTGAATGTTGGTGAGCGGCCGTACACGAGATAGAAAGGCGAGTAGCCAGTAATGCGTTGGACAGCGGTGTTGTGGGCAAACGTCACAAAAGGCAAAATTGTATCCCAGTTGTCATGGTTTGGTCCGATATACATGGATAACATGTCTGTGAGTGTGCGGTGAAACCTCTCTGTCAACCCATTCGTTTGAGGGTGGTAGGCTGATGTCGTCTTGTGCACTGTGCCACAAGTCCTCAGTAGGTCTTGAATGATGCTGGAGAGGAAAGTTTTGCCGCGATCACTCAACAGGACGCGAGGTGCACCATGCCGTAATACAATGGCTTTAAGAAAAAAATCGGCGACGTCTGAGGCAGAACTGGTACGCAGAGGAGCCGTCTCTGCGTACCGTGTCAGGTGATCGACGGCTGTCACTATCCATCGATGACCTGTTGGCGTGATGGGGAGAGGTCCAACTAGATCTATCCCAACGATGGCGAAAGGTTTCTCGGGACACGGGATGGGTTGCAATAGGCCAGCAGGACACGAAGTTGGTAGCTTCCGCCGTTGACACACGGGACAAGATGCAACGTACTTGGCCACAAATGTAGAGAGGCCAGGCCAGAAGAAACGTTGCCTGACGCGGCTATGAGTTTTGTCAAATCCCAAGTGGCCTGCACATGGGTCGTCGTGAAAGGCTTCGAGGACTTGTTGACGTAAAGAACGCGGGAGAACTGGAACCCAGCGGTGTCCATCAGTAGTGTAGACGTAACGATATAGCACATTGTTCTCGATCTTAAATTGTCGTAGTTGTCGTCGCGATCTGGTATTAGGGGGGGGGGGGGGGTGATCTGCCACTTAGGCGTTCGATAATGCGGTTGCAGTATGCATCATTACGCTGGCTCGACGCAAGCTGAGCGTAGTGATTCGAAGCCTGCGTGTCAGTAACCGCTAGTTGGGATAATGTATGAGGTGACGCAGCTTCGAGATCACGTGACGAGGATTGAAGAAACGGTCTCGACGGCGATAGTGGCAGAGGGCAGCGAGAGAGAGCGTCCGCATCTTGGTGTTTCTTGCCAGATTTGTATACGACGTCAAAATTGTACTCTTGCAGACGGAGTACCCAACGACCCAGACGACCAGACAAGTTTTTCAGTGAAGATAGCCAGCATAAGGCGTGATGATCTGTAATGACTGTGAAGTGGCGCCCGTAAAGATATGGTCGAAATCTTTGTATGGCCCAAACGACAGCAAGACATTCTTGTTCAGTTATGGAGTAGTTCTGTTCGGCAGCAGTCAGAGCACGACTGGCATAGGCCACAACTCTCTCTCGTGAAGTGGCATCCCGCTGCAAAAGAACGGCACCGATCCCATGGCCGCTAGCGTCGGTGTGTAAACAAGTAGGTGCGGTCTCGTCGAAATGACACAGGACGGGGTCGGATGTTAGGGCATGCTTGAGGTCTTGAAAAGCACGCTCGCAGTCTTCGGTCCATGTGAAGGCAGATCCTGACGTGAGCAGTTTGTGCAGCGGCGAGGCGATTGTAGCAAAGTGTCTGATGAAGCGGCGAAAGTAGGACGCCAGGCCCAGGAAACTTCGCAGGTGTTTTTGAGTTTCTGGGCGAGGGAAGCTCATCACGGCAGCAATCTTGTCAGGATCTGGGCGAACGCCGTCTTTGCTGACAAGGTGGCCTAACACCTTGATGTTTTTCTGGGCGAAATGACATTTTTTCGTGTTTAGCTGGAGTCCAGCGTTGGAAATACACGTCAAAACTTCGTCCAAACGCTCAAGATGCTGACGAAAAGTGGTCGAGAAAATGACGATGTCGTCTAGGTAGCAGAGACAAGTCTTCCACTTTAGGCCACGAAGAACTGTGTCTATCATGCGTTCAAACGTGGCAGGAGCGTTACATAGGCCGAACGGCATGACGTTAAATTCATACAGGCCGTCTGGTGTTGCAAAAGCCGTTTTATCTTTGTCCGCCTCATGCATAGGTATTTGCCAATACCCAGATCGGAGGTCGAGGCTGGAGAAAAATTCAGCGCCCTGGAGAGAGTCAAGTGCGTCGTCTATGCGTGGCATAGGATACACGTCTTTGCGCGTGATCTTGTTAAGTGCTCGATAATCGACGCAGAATCGAACGGAACCGTCCTTCTTCCGGACCAACACTACAGGTGATGACCAGGAGCTGGACGATGGCCGGATGACGTCTCGCTTGAGCATGTCGGTGACGTTGTCTTCGATGATTTTCCGCTCAGCGGAAGACACACGATAGGGGCGGCGGCGTACAATTGAATTGCCTTCAGTTTCGATGCGATGCACTGCGACGGAAGTGCGACCCAGGATCTTGGAGCGGACATCAAATGAAGCAGCGTGTTTTTGCAGTAGAGCTAAAAGTTCTTCCTTTTGTGCTTCCGTCAGATCAGGATTTATTGCGGCCGTTAAAGCAGTCGTTGTAGCATCATCGGTACTGGTAGCTAAAGGTGGTGCTTGCACGTGGAGAGGCACCAGAGAAAGGGGTTCGATGTCTGTAAAGCAAGTCACACTGGTGCCCTGGGGGGAGCGCAATAGGCGAAGAAGTAGGATTAACTGCTGTGACCAACGCTCTGCCATCGTGAAACCGCACCAGGCTAGGAACGATGGTAAGGGCACCAGAGACGGAACGTCCGCACGGTGCAAGGAACACATCCCCATTAATGATGGCATCGGATGTCAGCGTTAAAATATGCTCATGACCTGGAGGAATGGAGTAATCGGCAGCCGTGACAAAGCGCAGGCTGTGGGCATCGATATCAGAAGAAAGTGCAGTGTCTGTCATGTGAATGACTCTCTGTCGGCACGATATCACCGCTGAAGCTGAGGAGAGGAAGTCCCATCCCAAAATGAGCGCATTAGTACAGGAGGGCAGAACGAGAAATTGTATGTGGTGCCGAATGCCCTCAATAAAAGCTCGCACTGTGGAAACACCGGAGGGCCGAACAAAAACTCCGTTAGCGCAGCGAAGAGGAGGACCAACATATGGCGTCTTAACTTTTCGCAAGCGAGAACACAGGTCGACACTAATAACAGAAAGCGATGCACCCCGTGTCCACCAAGGCTTCAGTCCACACACCTTCAACACACACTGAAAGTACATTTGAGGGGCGTTCCGGAGGAGTTTGATGCAGTCCGTAAGATGCAGCTTTCCCTCCCGAAGCTGCACTGTTTAGTTTTCCGGGCGAAGATCAGATGCCGTGGTAGCTGGACGAAGGGGAGAAGAGGAACGCCGCATAGGCGATAGAGAGCGACGACGCGAGGACCGAAACGTACCCGCTGCATCGAAGGTCTGCGGAGATGGGGAGCGACGGGGATAAAGTTGGTATGAGCGGGGACGTTGCAGAACAGGGGCAAACTCATCCCTTTCAAAATCGTCATAGCCGCGCCTCTCGTCTTGTTGACGCCGTCGGCAGAACCTTGAGATGTGGCCACGGATTCCGCAATAATAACAAACCGGTCGAGGCGGACGCCAGGTGTTGAAAGACCCAGTCGTTGCCCTTGGTGAGAGAGCATTGAGCGAAGCGGGCATTGTTGGCGTAGGCTGCGTTGACTGCTGGGAAGGTGAAGCGAGAGCAGCAACCTGAGCGTAGGTGGGCGTTGGTGCGGTATGCGGGCTCGGGACTTGCGGGGCACGTCATGGATGCCAGCTCTTCCCTCACAATGTTGCGGAGACTACCGCCAGGAGGTGTCGTACGGAGCTCAAGCGAGCATGACGCAGCTTGCAGTTGTAGCTCCTCGCGGATAATAGAACGTATTAACGTTCGTAGCTCGCTGTCGTTGGTTGCCCGGAGGACAGGTACGTCAGGTTGCAAGCGGATGAGATGGAGATCATCGAGGCGCTGACACGTACTGATGATATCCGCGACTGTGGTCGGGTTCTTTGCTGCCAGAGCGTTGAATGCGATGGCGTCGATGCCTTTGAGCAGATGTCGAACGCGGTCATTCTCCGCCATCGAGCAGTCGACGCGGCGGCTTTGTATTCGCGTGCACGCACTCTATTCCAGACTCCGCTTACTCGCTTCACAAGTACACTGGATGACAGTGACCGCACGACCGCACGGCGCGAGCAGATGATCGAGAAGGCGACGCGCAAGCTGCCATTTTGTGTGTTTTGGTGCTTGACGTCATCACAACTAGCCAGACTGCTGCGTGAAGTCACCAGAGGATTAGTGCTGTAGCCTGACGTCAGGTTAGTGTTGATGTCAGTACGGATGCCGCGAGAAAATTGACTTTAATATCAAAATAAAATATCTTATCAGCATTTGCTGAGCTTGATACTTGCTCAGGGCCATCTATGCATACAGGAGATTTGTATGACAGAGCAAGCTCGCCTTCGAAAAAAGGTGTCAGTACTCCTTTAAGCCTTCGGCTATGTTGTGGAATTTGTTGTCCTCTCGCATGCGTACCATGACGTCATCCTCGGCTGGGACTTCCTTTCCGCAATCCGCACATGATGCTGTCGTTGACTGCGCTATATAGGCCTATAGAGCTCGACTCGCCCTGTCCCCTTTCAGTGCCGCTGTCATCGACGCACCAAGCCCGGTGCCTAAATTGGTTGTCGCTGCTGACGTCATCATTTTTCCGTTCTCTGCCACGTCCGTTTTCTGCGACTCTGTCTCTGATTCCAGTGTCCTGTTTACACCGTCTGAAGACTGTGCACGGCAACGGAACATTGTACTCCCGTTTGCCGTCGTTACCCTTGTGGATGGTACTGCTGTGGTCTACGCGTGCAATCCATTCCCCTGCTCAGCAACTCTGTTGCACGGCGAATGTGTTGGCCGTCTGGACAGTTTTGACGCCACGTTCCCTTTGGATGCACCCTGCGATAAGACGCCATTCACGATAAATGCCGTGACGTCCGCCGCCGCTCCCGCCGCCCCTGACCAAGACGTCCTGCTGCGTAGCATCGATAACGCGGTTACGCAAGCCCAGCGCACAGAGGTTGTCCAACTGCTTGAACGCTTTCGTGGTTCTTTCGACGTCGGCCAGTCATCATTGGGGCGCACGTCTTCAGCGGTTCATCGTATTGACACTGGTCATCATGCTCCCCTGCGACAGCGTCCCTTCCGAGTGTCGCAGGCCGAACGCCGCGTTATTAGCGACAACGTCGATGACATGCTGCAACGCGGCGTGATTCAGGAATCGAACAGTCCCTGGGCTTCTCCTGTCGTGCTGGTGCGAAAAAAGGACGGTTCGATCAGGTTTTGCGTTGACTACCGCCGGCTAAACAACATTACGCGAAAGGATGTTTATCCCTTATCACAAATAGACGACGGCCTGGACTGCCTTCAAGGAGCCGAATATTTCTCTTCACTCGATCTGCGCTCAGGCTACTGGCAAGTGCCCATGGCTGAAGCCGACCGTCCAAAAACAGCGTTTGTCACCCCTGACGGTTTATACGAGTTTAATGTCATGCCTTGCGGCCTTTGCAACGCGCCTGCAACCTTCGAGAGAATTATGGACACCATTCTCAGAGGCCTCAAATGGCAGACCTGTCTATGTTACTTAGATTACATAGTGGTCTTTTCTGTAGATTTTCCATCTCATATCACGCGCCTTGAACAAGTTCTCGAGTGCCTCACTACCGCCGGCTTGCAGTTAAACTTAAAGAAATGTCATTTTGGCGCTCGTCAGCTTACCATCCTAGGCCACGTCGTCTCGAAAGAAGGAATTTCACCAGATTCTGCCAAATTTCGAGCAGTTGCCGAATATCCCAAGCCCAGCACTCTAAAGGAACTCCGAAGCTTCATAGGGTTGTGTTCTTATTTCCGGCGCTTCATCCGCAATTTCGCCTCAATAATCTCGCCCTTGACGCAGCTTCTCGCCGGCAGCACCGACATTTCGGCTTGGAATGCCGATTGTGATGAGTCAGTTACGACGCTCCGCCGACTCCTCACGTCCCCTCCAGTTCTGCGCCACTACGATCCCAACGCGCCTACAGAAATACACACGGACGCTAGCGGTGTCGGCCTTGGCGCCGTACTCGCTCAACGTAAACCCGACTTTGGCGATTACGTTGTAGCATATGCCAGTCGTATCCTCACAACGGCGGAATAAAATTACTCCGTAACAGAAAAGGAGTGCTTGGCAATTGTTTGGGCAATCGGTAAATTTCGCACCTACCTCTATGGGCGTCAATTTGACGTTGTTACCGACCACCACGCGTTATGCTGGCTGTCGTCCTTGAAAGACCCGACTGGACGCCTCGCTCGTTGGGCTTTGCGCTTACAAGAATATGATATACGTGTGATTTATCGCTCTGGTCGAAAACACTCCGACGCTGACGCGCTATCTCGATCGCCACTGCCTTCTGAGCCTGCCTGCCCACCAGCTTCCACTTGTAATTCATCATCTCTGACCATCACCGACACGCCGGCCGAACAGCGCAAAGATCCTTGGATCGCTTCTCTGCTTGACATTTTGTCTCACCATCCCCCCCCAACTCCGTCTCACGCACCTTCGTCGTCAAGCTCAACACTTTGCCGTTCGTGAAGGCTTGCTGTATCGTCGCAATTACCTCACTGATGGCCGTAGGTGGCTCCTCGTTATCCCCCCTTCATTTGCGCAAGGACATTTGCAGCGCATTCCACGACGACCCCCCAATGTGTCCACGCTGGCACATTCAAGACGTACTCGCGTCTTCGCCTGAGGTACTACTGGCGAGGCATGTATCGATACGTTCGCCGGTATGTTCAGTAGTGCCCTGCGTGTCAACGTCGCAAGGTACCTACTCACAGCACCGCTGGTCCTCTACAACCATTGCCTTGCCCTGCCCGACCATTCGACCGCGTCGGAATCGACCTTTTCGGTCCACTCCCGACCACTACTGACGGCAACCGCTGGATAATCATCGCCATCGACCACCTCACACGGTACGCAGAAACATCTGCGCTACCAGCTGCCACCGCAAAAGACGTCGCCGGGTTCCTTCTTCGTCATCTCATTCTGCGACATGGTGCCCCAGGCGAATTACTTAGCGACCGTGGCCACGTCTTCCTCTCAAACGCCATCGAGGATCTGCTAAAAGAATGCTAAATTGTACACCGCACCGCTTCCGCATATCATCCTCAAACGAACGGCATGACAGAACGCTTCAATCGTACCCTTGCCGACATGCTGGCAATGTACGCGTCGGAAGATCACACCAACTGGGACCGCGTACTCCCTTTCGTCACCTACGTCTATAACTCCGCATCACAAACTACCACTGGCTTCTCTCCCTTCTTTCTCCTGTATGGACGCGAACCTTCATGTTCCATGGACACCATTCTGCCCTACCAACCGGACGTTTCTGAAGCCCAACCCATCACTCAAGCTGCTGTTTACGCCGAAGAATGCCGTAAACTTGCTCGCTCGTTCACTGCGCAAGATCAGTCGCGTCAAAAACTCCGCCATGACGCTTTTGCGTCCTGTGCCCATTACTCACCGGGAACACTGGTTTGGCTCTGGGTCCCGTCCACAACTCCCGGTCTTTCCACCAAGCTCTTATCAAGGTACCAAGGCCCTTACTGCATACTGGAGCAGACATCCCCCCGTAAACTACGTCGTCGAGCCGGTCGCTCCATCGCCCGATCATCGCTACCGAGGCCGCGAAACATTTCACGTCGCGCGGCTAAAGCCCTGCTACGACCCACCTGTGGCGTCTTTTCCCTAAGTCGCCAGGATGGCTCCTTTTTGTGCGAGGAGAGATTGTACCGGTGCACATCGGCGCCAGCTCTGTGCCAGCGAGATGAAAGACGATGACGTTCGTGTGCTGCGCGCTCGGCCTGTTTCTGTGCTGCAGCTCTCTTGCCCTTGTGCACCTCTTGCCAGGCGCCGTGCCGATACTCTTCAGAAGAACACGCCTGTTGCAATATATAGGTTGTATTCACGTGACCTCAGGTTGGAGGAAGCGATAGCAGAAAGTGCGCAGGCTGTGCTAGCAACCGCGTGGCCGCCATATTGCAGGCCGTCGGTTACGACCGGTGCACTGACTGCATCATTGTCAGTCCGCTGTCTACAAGCCGTATTCTCTGAAAATTCCTCTTGTTTCAATTTATTTGGCTCTAAAATTATCACATTTACCGGTTGTGAAGCTGTTGCCGTCATTCGCGATGAGCGTGAACGCCGACCAAGTTGAAGCCGATGCGAAACAGCGATACACGGACAAAGTGGCTCTCCGCTGTGGCGTCGACCCACTTATTTTGACGAGCAAGGAAGCCGACATCGCACTCGTACCGAAGGTGGAACTTTCAGATATAAAGGACTACTTGGTGCACGCTACAAGTTTTGTGACGCACGAACAACTGAAACTAAAGAAATCTTTGGAAGATCACCATTACTTGACCAGAGTTCCAGGAACACTTGCGGAAATGTCACAGCGAGTGCATCGTTGTGCGTGCAAAAGTAAGATAATCTCTAGCGTTGAACTTATGTTTCAGCTGTAAGCGCGAAACGCGAGTTTACCAATCAGTTTGATAGTATGGTGAAGGTAAAAAAGCCCGTGGCACTGCGCCGACCAAAGTGAAAATTAAAACACACAGAAAAAGACGTTTCGGCTTCACACGGGAGCCTTGTTTACAAATGAAATGCTTTTTAGGGGCGAAGCTCCTAAGGGTGTGGGTCTGTCCCTGCTCTGTAGTTGTCGTAGTAGGTAGGTAGATAGCCACGTATAGTGGAATGTACCCACTCCACGTGATAAAGATGACGATGACGCACTATAGTGGAATGTACCCACTACACGTGATAACGATGACGATGACATCATTCACTTCGTGGATATGGCGTGATTTTAGGGGCGAAGCTCATTAGGGTGTGGGTCTGTCCCTCCTCTGTAGTAGTAGTAGGTAGGTATGTAGCCACGTGTAGTGGAATGTACCCACTCCACGTGATAAAGATGACGATGACGCAGTATAGTGGAATGTACCCACTACACGTGATAACGATGAAGTGTAAGCGCGTTCCAGTATAGTGGAATGTACCCACTACACGTGATAAAGATGACAATGACGCAGTATAGTGGAATGTACCCACTACACGTGATAACGATGAAGTATAAGCGCGTTCCAGTATAGTGGAATGTACCCAATACACGTGATAACGATGACGATGACGCTGATGACCATGAAGTATAAGCGCGCTCCAGACCACACATTCTCTTTCTGCCATGGATGAAAACGATCGAGCTTCGCCCACTCATCATCATTCACTTCGTGGATATGGCGTGATTTTTTTTCTGTGTCTTTTTCTGTGTGTTTTATTTTCACTTTGGTCGGCGCAGTGCCTCGGGGTTTGTTTACCTTCCCCATGTATCATCCCGACCAGACGGGCTTCCCTCAAACTTTAAACTTCAGTTTGCGGTTATCTAAGAACATGGTTGAAGCAGCGGGATTAACAGCGCTTACTAATACACGTAAAAGCACCGTTAGACGGTGTACCTTCGAATGCAGTCAAGTGCGAACGAAAGTGAAACTTCGACGTGATTGACTTTGATCGATCGCGATGAAAAGTCGTCTCTAGGGCGTTAAATTATTAACGAGACCAAGGTTAACCGCGAGTCTCGACCTGAGCTTTGATGCAATAGTAAAAAAATTCACAGCCAGAAGTCCATTTTTACGAGAAAAACAAAAGCGTGTGCGTCTCATTTACGCTCGCAATGTTTTCGCGCATGTGCAAATATGGACAATCAAATGTTGAGTAGTATGTTCTGTCATGCTTTTCGTAAACGTCTTCGCCAGACGAGTGCGGCAGAAACTGAATGCATCTACTGTGTCATTGCGATCTTTCTTTTTTTTTTTTCATAGCGGAGCTGTCAAAGCTCTTATCGGATCTGTTAAAGCTTAACTAAACATTCAATACTGATGAAGCGACCAGACTTACCACAAAGTGATTAGGTATATATATATATATATATATATATATATATATATATATATATATATATATATATATATATATATATATATATATATATATATATATATATATAGTGACCTGGGCTGGGAATACGCGGTTGGTGCGCTTGTCCTTCAGCTCAGCAATAGCGCTAAGACGAAATGTCACCGGCCCTAACTGCTTATCGACCCTGTAGGGTCCGAAAAATCGTGGCAAGAGCTTTTTACAACGCTTTGGTACACGCTGTGTGCGTCGAACTAACACGAGGTCCCCGACAAGAAACGGCGTAGATTGGTGCTGCTTTGTTAGTGGAGCTTGAGCTGCTTGGCTGTGTAGAATAGCTAGGCGTGCTCGGTGACGTGCTTACTGAAGGAGAGCGGTAGTGTTCGCTCCTGACCCATCGGGCTCTGCATTGGACAGATCAAAGCCGAGAAGTGACTCCTGGGGCAGCTATACAAGCTCGAAGGGGGGTCTCTCGAGTAGTTTCCTGCCGTGACGTGTTCAGAGCGAACGCAGCAGACGCCACGAAGTCGTCCCAGTCATCATGCTCTGGGCTCACGTAGCAAGAAATAATGTCAGCCAGCGTTCTGTTGGTGCGTTCGACCAGTCCATTCGTTTGTGGGTGTTCTGGTGAGGCAGCAGCTCGGCGGATTCCGTACTGGTGCAGCAATCTCTCAAAGGCTCGAGACATAAATGGCGTGCCGCGGTCCGTGATCAACATTCGTGGTGTGCCATGGCGGAACACTATGCGTTCGGTCACGAAAGAAATAAGATGAGTCGCAGAGGAGTCGGGGACGGCGTGAACTTCGGCCCACTTCGTTAGGTAATCGGTTGCGACTATCAGAAACTTATTGCCCCGCCGGGTGCGTGGTAGTGGCCCCAGATGATCAATGCCAATGACCTCAAAAGGGGCCCCCGGTGGCGGTATGCGTTGCAGATGCACTTGTATGGGATGAGATGGTGCTTTCTTGTGCTGGCATATGGATCAAGAGGACACATATTGACGTGAGTCAGATGCCATGCCTCTCCACCAGAAACGTTGCAGAGTCTGGCCAGCATTTTCGTTTGGCCAAGGTGACCAGCCGCAAACGCGTCGTGGCACATAAAAGCACAGACTGTCGTACACTATGCGGCACGACAGGAAGCCAAGAGTTTATCGTGGTGCGATGACACAGAATATATCATCACGAAGAGCGTAAGCAGCTTTCAATTTTTCTAAACGGTGAATATTGGTAGGCAGTGCACCAGACAGACGGCGAGTAATGTCCTCAACATTCTTGTCTGCATGTTGAGCTGCCCGAAGATCAAGAAGTGCGAGAGCTGGCGCTGGGGAATTCTGAGGTGCGGCGTTTCGAGACAAATAGTCTGCGTCATGGTGTTGAGAGCCACTGCGATGGATGATTTTGAAAGAGTAGTCTTGCAGTTTCATCGCCCAACGTGCCAATTTCGCGCTGAGATCTTTCTTTGCTTGAAGCCAGCGGAGAGCGCTATTGTCAACAATGGTGAACGACTTGCCATATACGCAGGGCCTGAATTTTTCCACCGCCCAAACTACCGCTAGGCACTCCAATTCAGACGCATGGTACCGACTTTCACGCTCACTTAACCGTCGACTAGCATAGGCGACGGGGCGCTCGTGGCCATCAGGGTCGGCTTGCAGTAAAACAGCTCCAAGTCCAAGACCGCTGGCGTCCGAATGGATGATTACGTGCGCGTCCTCCCGGTAATGGGCTAGTGTGGGTGGCGACTGCAGCGCACCTTTAAGGTCGGCGAAGGCAGCTTCTTGCTCTTGACCCCAGTGCCATTTTGTACCCTTATTGAGTAGTGCATTCAGCGGGTTGCTGCGTACTGCAAAACCATGGGACAAAGCGGCGGAAGTAGGACGCAAATCCCAAGAAACTTTTGAGCTGATTAGCCGTAGTCGGAGGCGGAATGGTGGCCAGTGCGCTTACTTTGGCCGGGTCAAGGCTGAGGCCGCAAGCACTTACAACATGACCCAAATACGTCACTTCGGAGAAGCCAAAGTAACATTTAGAAGGCTTTATCCGGAGATTTGCCTTTTCGAGGGCACTCAATGCGAGCTCGAGCCTTTTTTGGTGCTCCTCGAATGTTGGAGCGTAAACGATGATGTCATCTATGTACACTAGTGCCATCCTCCACTTTAAGTGCCCAAGAACGCGATCCATAAGCCTCTGAAATGTCGCGGGAGAATTGCAAAGGCCGAAAGGAAGGCGGTTAAATTGATATAGGCCATCAAGGGTTATGAAGGCACTTTTTTTTTAGTCTTCAGGATCTAGCTCCACTTGCCAGTATCCGGAGAGCAGGTCCAAGGTGGTGAAGAACTGCACCCCGTGTAAGCGATCTAAAGCGTCGTCGAGACGAGGTAGGGGATAGACGTCGGGCTTTGTGACACTGTTCAATCGGCGGTAGTCCACATAAAATCGAGTTATACCGTCTTTCTTTTTCACCAGGACCACAGGCGAGGACCATGGGCTTGACGAAGGCGAAATAACGCCACGCTCGAGCATGTCTTCGACTTGGGCTGAGATTTCTGCTCGTTCTGCCAAGGAAAGGCGACCTGGATTGTGGCGGATGGGTGGATGAGAGCCTGTATCAATCGTGTGTCGCAATACGTTCGTGCAACCAAGTTCTTTTTGCGTAACCGCGATGCAGCTGCGATATTTTCTGCAGCAACAACTGTATAACATGTTTTTGTGAAGTCGTTAAGTCCGGGCCGAAGTGGAAGTCGTCCCACTTAATATGGTAGTTGTTGTCAGACGAAGAATGCGCCGCTTGTACCGTGGCAAGGTCAGCAGGTTGAGAAGGGGTAGTGCACTCGCCGAGAATTGTACCGGTGTTCAGATGCAAATCATGGTCGGACAAGTTCAGAACAAAGGTACTAAAATTCCCTCGTGAGCATGAGACAACAGCAAACTCTAACGACGGCCGAGAGCACAAGAAAGGTTCGATTAGGATGTCACCATCAAAGTTAGTCCCGCCATCCAAGTGAACAGGGACCCAGACAGCGGATCCGACAGGTATGGTGACCGATCGCTAAGGTGATCTGCCACGACGCGAGTGGTGCAGAGTCTGGCGTTGTCGTTTTCCTCTTGTTGCAGTCCATAAACGACACAGCCAGTGTTGTCCGTCGATCCGACGGAAAGCTTCTTAGCTCACGGATTCGGTGCCACAGACGGTGAAAAACGCTTTGTAGCAGAGGACGACTACTCGTAGCCCATGTAAGTAGCTCCCTCGAAATTTCCGTAAAATCAACGCAACGTTCGTGCAACCACTTGCGCCACCGGTCTCTGCAGGAATATTCGCTGTGGCCGGTATGACGCCAGCAACGCTGCGGCAGGGGTTATTCAGGGCCACATTGTAGTCCTCACCCTTGAAATCCAACCGGAGTTCCATCGCAGAGCACCAGTTGCAGCCCAAGATCACAGGAGCGATCAGGTCGCGCACTACCACAAGCGGCAGTCGTATCGTTTTTCCAAACGCTGAAATTACTACACGGGTCTCACCGAGTGGCTGCACGACAGTTCCATCGGCAAGAAATAGTACTGAAGGACCGGGGCTTCTCTGGTCATCTAGCAGTGCGCCAGGTGGAAGGAAATATTCACGCAGAAAGGACAGACTTGCGCCGGTGTCTATCAGAGCTTCAGAAGGAGAGCTGAGGTTACCCAGGTGCACTGTTACTTTTGGTATGCCTGACCATGTTCCAAGAGAGAAGAGGTGCGTTTGATTGCTGAGGCTAGGTGCTTCATGCGGCGATTGTAGATACGAGCTTTCCACCTGTGGAGCCTGTGAACTACGATGGGCGTCGTGGCCTACCTCAGCCCAGTAAACCACATATATCACATCAACATCCAGGAGATGTTCTCAGTGGAACCTTAGACATATCCGTCAGACGTTCTTTTTTATCCGTGTAACTAAGAATCAACGTTGCCACAACCAAAGACTTTCCGCCCAAATCATGTTGACAAAACGTTGCCCACATGTCGCATTTGAAACATGCTATCAACATCCTGTACTAGGCAGGAATGTTAGATTTACGTCGCCTCCATGCATATGTGACGTACTGTGGAGATGTGCTGGCTACTGTACGTGGCCTTCCCTTGGAACCTCAATTAGTAAATAATATGCCCACAGAGTTCTCAGAGCTTACATTTGCAAATAATGCAATCTATATATACTTGCATGAGATGCTAATGTAAGCTCTTAGAACTCTGTGGGCACATAATTTACTAATTTGCAGTAGTTGTGTAAAGTTATAGGTACAAAAAACAGTTGTAGATATTCGTACACAGTTTATTCATCATAAACCCTATCACTTGCAAAAGGTAGTAGACAGTTGCATCTAACACTTTTCAGCAAATGGTAGTGACTGATAATTGCCCACAAAAAACATTTACGCTATAAATGGACAACTTTACATGATATACAGGCATGCATTTGCTCACATAAGTTGGCTTGTTTTCAATGAATGTGACGACTGATTTACAGTAGCCTTTTAAAGAAAATTTACAAAACAAAGACACTTCATTGTGTGTCTTCAGTACAAGGCTATCTTGTTTCACAAAGTACTTGTAATAACAGGCATGTTAAGAAAACTTGATGCTAAGGAAAAAGATTCACAAGCGAATATATGTAAGTACAACACTTCACAAGAGTCTGTACTGACGTGACCCAGCAAATACATAGGAAGAGCAGTATCTGGTATACTAGTACACATACTTAGCTTTAGCAGGTTAGTACATTAACAAGTTCATCATGTACAGTGTGAACAAATTATACAAAAAAATGAAATTACAAAAAATATTGAGCAACACCGTCTGCAGCAAAAAAAAAAAAGTTCGGCAGATCCCACGTACCATGGGAATTGATGTCATGCGAAACATGTGGAGAGGTGGTGACTGTGGTGAAATTTTTTTGTCGAGTGAAACGTTACGAAATGATGCTAAACATATGTACAAATGTTATGCGCATAGACATGTATGTTGAACAGTCGCATATCTTTTATATAACCAGTGGTTTACAAGTGCGTAACGATGCCAAGACCGACATGGGTATTACCAACACCAGAAGCGGTGGGCTGCAATGTAGCACTTGTGCTTGCGAGGATGGCAGCCCTGGATAGTGCTACGTAGACAAACTTCAGTGGATGGTGCTTAAGTACAATTGATGCTAACCTGACGTGATGCCTGCATCATTGCAGTACATATTTAATGTTTATAAAATAAGATGGGCAGCACTGCAACCACAATTCACATTTCACAAACATTACGCCTGCATAGGATCTTTTTCCTAAGAAGTTCCAAGACCTGGTGTGGCTCTGTGGTAGAATACTGTATTACCACGCAGAATGCTTGGGTTCGATTCCTGCTGGGACCATAACATATATTTTTTGCATTCGTCGGGTCAACGCTGCCAGTGTCGGTTTTTCTTAACACCCTCGCATATAAACTACCAATGTCTGTTCTCGCCGTTCCTCGGTAGATATAAACTGTCAAAAATCTGTGGCGCATACCCGCATACCGTGGCATACGGGTATGTGCCACACGTGTCTGGAGGCAAAGGTTTCACATCGTATGCAACGGGATTTTCACATTATTCATGTCATGATCAGACAGTCATAATCGTCAAACCCTCTTACCCTGCCATACTAATTTTGGTCTACCCCAAGTTAAGTAGCTGATTACGAGAGCACCCAGACGTAGGCGGCTAGATAGATAGATATATAGAAACGCTCAAAGTGTCTGCAGTACGCAAAGAAATGTTTAGCATTTAAAAAAAAGCTGCATAGCACAACTGCATGACAGCTTGCCACAATTCGGGAAAAAATGAAAAGAAAAAAAGAAGCTGTTTATAAACAGAAGGCATGACTGTAAAGCATTAGCGTTAAATACAGCACCAAATAATAACATGACGAGATATTATAATAACATAACGAGATATTAATAATAACATGATGAGATATTAGATAACATGAAGAGATATAATGAGGCATTCTGTAATCGAGGGATCCTGAATTTCAACCAGCCAGGTGGCACGGGGTCTCCCCTGCATGTTCTCTGGACCAGAATAAACTTAATTCATCATCATCATCAGGGGTTCTTTAACATGTGCTGATTTTCCATGATATAGTGGCCTCCAACATTTTCACATTCATCAAAAGTGCAACTGCCACAGCCAGTAAGAACATTCATTATACTAACAGATCGGAGTGACATATTAAGTAAAATTGCTATACAATTCACAATGCACAAGTAACAATGGGATATGAGAAATGTGCAAAAAAAAAGAAGAAAACACTGATGAGGCTCGATGAGGTGGTCGTTTAGCTAAACCTTAAGTTCATAACCATCAATTATCAAAGGTCTTGAAGTTCCACCTTTATTTAATAATGTTGAAAGTCAGTCAACTGCTGCACTTGCTAAAAATTGTTATGAGCTCAGTAAAGTTAATTCCATTTCACAATGCTTTCATTATTTTTATTTATTACAGCATGCATCAAGAAACCCTTAATCAGCTACTGTCATCCTATTCTAATTTTCTTAAAAGCAATCACTTAGTGACCTCCTGCATACACCAGCATAGTGTCCAATGCATGTTAATGCATGTTAATGCACTGGTTAAAATGACCTGGTTATGTAGAGGTCACTTGAATTAATATGCCATCCTTTCTGCAACCCCAAATCACCAATGTCTCAAGCACACCAGGTGACATTATGGGCATCAGTTGATGTTGCAATGATCCACTCGGTACAGGTGCAGCTCTTCGTGAACGCTTGCTAGTTGGCACAATGTCTATACCATAATCTAATGTTGTGCAATGCACTGATGTGCTTCTGTGTGTTCACACTCTGCATTTTACTCCCTTTTGACACTCACTTGCCACAGTTTAACGCTTCCAAGGATGCTGTAGAGCTTTTGTGAGATGCCAGTAGACAAGATGCCCACTGCGAATTGCGGTGTGCATATCCAGTGCATATGACAGTTTGTGCTCAGTCCAACGACGCTCCTTGTGGCGGTTCACTCTGATCGATGCAACTCAGTCGCTGCAGGTGCTTAGATTCATGGGTGACTAAGAGTTCGTTGAGCAATAACCACCTTCACCCTGCACAGTTTAAAGAAAGCAGATTACATATTTCTGAAATAAGAGACATCCTGTGCCTGCATTATACAAGTTAACTGTTGTTAGTAAAGAACCCACAGAACCATAAGGCATGCAAGACAAGGACAAACAGAAAACGTGAAACACACTGGTGGCAATTAAAAAGCTTATATTTAATAGTGCATGAAATATACATGCAAAACATATTCTAGATTGCCTGCTCGAAATTTGTGAAATCACAGGTTCGCTGCGAGACAGACTGTACTTACACACAGGCATCACCCAAATAGATCAGTTCCACCTTTATTTAATAATGTTGAAAGTCAGTCAACTGCTGCACTTGCTAAAAATTGTTATGAGCTCAGTAAAGTTAATTCCATTTCACAATGCTTTCATTATTTTTATTTATTACAGCATGCATCAAGAAACCCTTAATCAGCTACTGTCATCCTATTCTAATTTTCTTAAAAGCAATCACTTAGTGACCTCCTGCATACACCAGCATAGTGTCCAATGCATGTTAATGCATGTTAAAGACAATTGACTCTGCACTGTCAACTAGCTGGCTGGTGTTTCTTTTTGCAAGTGAGGCTCTTTGTGCTGCATTGTCTCATGTACTCCTGTTTACATAGCCCTTATAATTCTCAGCTAAAACAGCAGCCAACTGGCCTATGAAATTATGGAGGCAGTAGTGATAGATGGTTTAGGCAATACCTGTACACAACACCCTTCCATGCCTCTATCCCATTAAAAATTACCATACTTGCAATATGACAAAAATTTTCTCCATGATCATTGCTTTAACCATTTCAGAAACTGCAGTAGATACACTATGTCTATGCTAAATAGAATAATGTGGTTCTTGTTTAAAGCAAGCTACAAGTTAAATTTGGATCTAGAAAAAACATTCTACATGATGTCTGCAAGAACAAAATCCTTCTGCCATAAACATATGCCAGATGAGGCCACCTGCCATGCACTCGCACATTCCCCTTTTATAAGGATGGCAGCTAGAGCACCCAATAAATGTTATTTGTATAACCCAGTTATAACGGATCCAGACGCTGAGCGAATTCGACAATGAAAATATTCACTGCTCATGATTGCTAAGCCCTGTCAATTAGAGCACAAAAATTATACCCACTTTCATAGCAAAACTGAGTGGCATTCCTCGGTAGATCCTGTTTGGTCATAGGCATGCAAGGTAGTAACCGCCTTCCAAAAGTCACAATGACGTGTTCTGGTTCATGATGCGTCGGGCTGCCGCACAGGCCGTGAAAGCAAACCCAAAACACCATCGTCTCATATATAGCTCTCTTTCGAACTGACGGCCTCGCCTTTTTCGTCACAAATAAACAATTCATAAAAACTTCAGAGGTCTCACATGCCACAAGCACGATATTATGAGGTTCACCACAGTCGAGGGCTCCGGAAATTTCGACAACCTGGTGTTCTTTAACGTGCACTGACATCACACAGTACACGAGCCTCTAGCATTTCACCCCCCATCTAAATGCGACCAACGCAGTCGGGATCGACACACATCTTCCAAGTAATAACTTTCCATAAATGTGCAGCAAGCAGTCGAATTAAAAACTACAGGTCTATCACCGTTACAGTGAAGTTCCGACGGCGTCGTACACAAGCGAGCTAATCAGACGCCTTAAACTCATTGCTTAAATGGGCGAACACACTAGAGCACATTGTCTACCATTAGAGATGGCCCGACGCGTAAATACGAGACATCGAGAAGAGCACCAATATGTCTAATATATTGAGCACAGAACGGGACCTATTTATAACGCATGCTGTGTGGCGAAGCGAAGCCACAGGCACTACACTTCGTTGTACAATAACGTTGCAGACATGAGTACAATTAAGAAAACCTAAAGAACGGCACATACACACGTGAAACCCACTTTCGCGAACCACATTTCGAGACTTGAAGCGCTGGAATGAGCGTAGTACTTTCGATTGGCGTGTCCCGTTCTCTAATTTATATCGAGCGAGTGCATGAGGCAAGAGCAATGATGTCATCTGAATGTCTAGTCCCTAAATGCATAATCAAAAGGCACGGTAACAGTGCAAGTTTGCCCGCCGCGTCACAGACCGGTAGCATTAACAAAAAGAAAGCCGCGGTCAGACACACGTGAAGCATACATACACGATTCCTCGAGGTTCTTGCAGGCAGTGTTACTTGAAAGAAGGTAATTACTAGCACTAGCAATGAACACTGGTCTCAAAACGCAGCATGAACCGTGGACAGGGTAGCGTGGACGACGTAGACACAAGAACACAAGCAGCAAGCAGCCCGCCAAAAGCGATGGATGGATGGATGGATATGGCTGTACCCTTTAGATCGGGCGGCGGCTAACGCCACCTAGCCGTAATACTTAGCGATTAGCGCGACAACAGCGCCAATATCGGTGAGCACGGCAAAGCACGGCTGATGAAAATTGTTGAAAATATGGTGGCCGTGACGTCATTTTTGTTGCCGGACATTTGCCGGAAAAGTGGCGCTTAAAGGGACTGTCTACCGCTCGGAAAAATTTTTCTGATTGTGGCGAAAATGAGAAGATCGTTCATCACATCGGCGGCAATGAGCATGCTTTTGTTCCACAAAAAAAAGAATTATAATTTTAATTTGACGTCGAAAGTCGACAAAGAATGACCGCTAGCGTCACCAAACAGCGATGTGGTTCAATCTATTGGTCGGACAAGAAATCCTCGCAGGTAGACTCATTTTGCTTAAAAACAAACATGTGTAACTTGAAATTGTATTTTACGCACTTGAGGCAGCTTTAGGTTGCGCCAAAAGTAATTATTGCTTTTTTCCTCACGCGTTCAGAGAGGCGCTCGGTGGCGCTGCCGGCGGCGCGTTCGCCTGCCTGTATACCTGCCTGCCTACGGCGGCGAAACGCGAGCACTGCGTCCGGCACCGCTCATAAGAAAAAAAAATTGTCTTCGGCGAATAGCAGCGTGACTGACTTCAGGGAATTTTCGAACCATGCCCGTGAGTCCAACGTAATCTAGTAACGTAGCACGAGTCCTCATCAGTAAAGTGCACACCATTCACCAAGGTGCTACATTGAAGATGATTTTGCCATCACGTTCCGCTTCACCAGGGCGTCCATGCTGGCTCTCATATCGCATATACAACACAGAACACCTAAACATAACTGAAAGACAGCAGGAACCTTCTGTTGTTTTCTGAAGCACTCCTCATGTTCATTTTAGTAGCGCGGTTGGCATGAGTGGAACCACTAAAGTTCGTTTCACAACCCCGGCGTACCAGTGTTGCTGGAACAGACCAACTTTTCCGCTCGACCGCGGTGGTTTGTCAGGCAGACTGAACAAAGCTGGAGAAACCATGGTAATAATACTTTATCTGACAATATGCGTGCTTAAACGACCACTACGGTATTTGTTTTATTATTAAACAAAAATTGATGAAGTCTGCAAAAAGAGCGCGCGGTTTGAGTTTGCGACTTTCACCGGCACTACAGTCGTCATCGCCTCCACCAACCAGCGTTGTGGGCATTCATCCCACCAATGGAAGAGAACCGAATGCAGATCGCAAAATTCTGTTTTAAACATTTCTACTCACTTTCCAGAGAAACCGCTGCAAGGTTCGGCATTTCAGACGGTACGCTTTTTTATTGCGATACAAAACATAAAAGTGATGAACGACGGTAGACAGTCCCTTTTAACAATTTACGCCTGCGCGGCGCCTTCTGAATTAAATCACACCAATATTGAGGCCGGAAAGTTTCAGACCTCTTCGGTATAGCTTATTGCGTATGCGGCCTTACCTTGAATGCCACGATGTCGTAGTATGAAAAAGCATAGCCTCTGGGAAAGGCGGTTGAAGCTCGGAGGACAGCTTCTTGGCTGCGTCCTGTTGCGTGTGTTGACAATCTTCGTGTGTTGTCTTCCTTCTTGTGTCCTCTTGTCAAGTTCGCGCTGCAACCAATTCCTCCTCGACTTCGATTTCAACGCATCGCTGTGTCCAATATTTTCTCGAAATGGAACATTTCATTAAAATGTTCCATTTCGAGAAAACACTTGAGTGTCCACTTCGTTTATATCGCGTTAAAATTAAAACCTCAAGGCACATTTTTTTTGCCGTCATCGTCCCAAGTCCAAGGACGAAGCGTGGGAGGGCAGCCGAAGATCGATGTTCAAGTGGAGAGGAAAAGTGCCGGCCGTGTTTAGTCGCACGAAAGGCCCGTGAGTGCCGTGAGGGGTCCCGGGATAGGGGGCGTGGCTGCCGCTGAAACAGCGTACACTGTTCGAGCGGCCGGGCGCGGTCGCGCTATCTTGAAAAAATTGGCAGACGGCTTCATATACCTTGGTCCGTGCTGAGTTAATTACCGCCACTCATTTTGCATTGATGATATAGTAACGCACGAAGACTTCGCTTCGCTCGCTGTAGCCCCCGCGTTTCCTGACGCCAGCGTTTTACGCCAGGTCGGATGCTAAATGAGTTAGCTGCTGGCCTAGCTTCAGGGGCGTAGCCAGAAATTTTTTTCGGGGGGGGGGGGGGGGCACCTCCTTGATTTCGGGAGGGGCACCTGCTTGAAATGGCCATTTTTCGCTTGTCTATTTCCCTTTATTACCCCCCCCCCCCCCCTTCCGCCACCTTGCGGGATTCCGCAGAACTCATTTGCAATTTTTCGCTCTGTATACCATGGCGAAAAAAATTTCGGGGGGGGGGGGGGGCACGTGCCCGGTGTGCCACCCCCTGGCTACGCCACTGCCTAGCTTAGTTCGCACGGATTCGCCCTTGCGGCGAAATTGAATTTTTTCACGCAACAGGGACTTCATACACCGAGAGAAATGACGAAAATTCACCGTTCACAGTAGATCACTTAAGTCGGTAGGTTCAATGTGTGCAGGGAAACTTATTCTCACATCACCGCGAACATTGAAGCTTTCATTTGTCCATTTTCCCACGTCTACAAGTGCTTGTAGTAGCTGACCTCTGGGTGACATTCTCTGGAGGTTATTAAAGAAAATCCATGGGCTGTTGAATTGTAAAGCTTCTGCAACATACATTAGAGGTCATATTACAAAATCCACAAGCCGTCTATTTTTTGTGCAAAAAAACAGCATACCATAGACATCCATAAATTTGAGTGCAATAAACGTACGTGGCTGGGACGTCTCACAGATCTTGTTCATGGATTTAGACATTTGGATCTTATTCGTACATCGCAGAGATATTTGTGGTTTATTGGGAGGGCACTTGTAACACCACGAAGCAGGTGAAGTTCGTTGTAAGTGGCTCGCAGCACTGTTGTAGCACGGGGAACCTTGTTGAATTGGCGCGGAGAGGCCGCGCGAAGCAGGAACCGGTGGCTCCACAACCTGGGCTTCCAGAGCAAGCGCCAGTGCTGCCCGAAGGTTGGCAGGACGGCCGAGGCGCACGAAGGTCTGTGTACCGCGGTCGGATATGGCATCGACGAACGTCTGGGTAGTAATAAGATCCAGCGTAGTTGCAGAACATCCTGCGAGTGTTTTGCATGATAAACGTTCGACTGTATCAGCGAGCTCGGTCCCGGAGTATGGCTTGCCCTTGGCGCAGCGTTCTCAATTGCGCGATGTATACTGATCGCAATGGGGCGTCCCCAAACCGAGCCTCGAGCGCACATACAAAGTCGTACGTGGAGCGGCCGACACATAAAAGACAATTCAGTAACTCAGCTGCCGTAGAACGGAGTTAAGCAACCAGGACGAGGAGTTTTAGACGCGAAGCATCTTATGCTCGGGGCTCCCGCGTCCCCCCGTCCCGCCACTTTCATGAAATAGGGAAGCACCCATTATGCGAACCTGAACACTGTAGTAATATGAAGGCCGTCAACCACTACTACAGTCATCAGAGTCATGGCCGAGAGCACAGAGAGGCTGCTTAGCAATGGCTAGGCAGGTGGTGTCTGTCGCCCAGGTTGACCCCATTCCTTGATCTTGCTTGCATGTGTTTGGAGGGGGGCTTAGTCCGTCCCTCCTTCCCGCGTCCCACACCACCACAGCGCATGCGCATCCCCTCCCCCCTCTCTCTCCTACGCTCACCCCCTTTCTCTCCTCTAGGAATCATCTACTCTACGGAGTTGCTCCGGCGTCCCACATCCCCACAGCGCATGCGCGTCCTCTCTCCTCTTGGAATCCTCTACTCTACGGAGCGGCTCCCGCGTCCCACACCCCCCACAGCGCATGCACGTCCCCTCGTCCTCTCCTCTAGGAATCCTCTACGGAGCGGCGCGCATGACAGGTGGTGTGACAGCTGCATACTCCGCTGGGGGGCGCCACGGTAGTTCCGCGGTATGAAAATGACGGAGCGCGCGCGCCTCATTCTCTCTCCTGTGCAGCGCCGCGATGAGCGCCCGGACCGCTGCCGTGAAATGAGAGTGGCGACGTTCCTCCCGCTCAAGCTAATTATCTCCCCGCTGCTTCGCATCCACACATGGTTCCCTTTAGCGGGGGGATGGGGAATTTTTTTCTTCTGATGTCCAGCGATTAAAAGAGGCAACGGATTCAAACTGAATCCGAAAGGCTGCCCAAGACGTCGTACGCAAGGCGGACGCAATGACATACGACCTGTACCTGAAAGGTGGTCCGCAAGCTGAGAAGGCGTACGTTCTTTGGGCATCTGTTCAGCTGGTGGTGTAGGTCGTGGAGCAGCAGTGGAAGGCGACTCGAGTGTAGCAACACGGGCCGCGAGGTCCGCGGGGAGGTTGGCCGTGGCGGAGAGCCGCTGTGTGACCGGCCTCCACGGAGAGAAGGCGCGTGGCCAGCTGGTCTCCAAAGGCCTCGTACGGATGGCTGAGCTCCGACGCAGTTTCAGGGCTGTCTGCGGTGCGAAACGACAGGGGGGCCGTAGCAGGTACAAGAGTTAGCCGTACGTTCGCAGGCATCGGGCTGTGAAGCGGGCGACCGTGGAGTCAAGTCTTGCGAGTCCGGCTGGTTTCGGGGAAGCATGGGTGAGCACCGCTGCCACAAAATGTAACGAGACGTGCGAAGCAAGAAGTCTCACTGTTTACTGCAAACCCCAAGCATCGCTCCTCAACGCAGCCATTCTTGTAGAGTAGAGTAGATCCTTGAATCTGTGGCGCACACCCACGTTGGGGGGATTGGCCAAGAACCGGATAGTTTTGTAAAATTATTTAATAAAAGTTTAAATTTGGTCTATTTAAAAGAAATAAGAATGCAACAGGAAGAAATTAGTAATGGAGTGTAATAATGAACTGGAAGAAAAACAATGAAGCGGTGAATTTAATTTAAATTAACAAAAAAGAAAAGCAGGTGAGAGAAGTTTGGAAAAGTATAAAGTAGGAGCAAAGATCGACTTCCTTCCTTCTCTACGACCAAACTACCGTGGCTCACACCCACTATCCCAACGTCTTCTTTTCCGTCTGTTCCTTGGCATCGACAACGCTATTACCAGATGCTACTATATATATATATATATATATATATATATATATATATATATATATATATATATATATATATATATATATATATATATACACTAAACAATCAAGATTAAAACATCAAAGCTGAAAGCGCAGTAACTCGAAGAAAACACATAAGCAATGATTTCGATGGCTACTAGACCTCAGACGAATGAAAAACGTTAATGTTCAAACGTTGAAATGTTAAAAATGTGGATAAACACTGCATCACACATGAACAGCAAATGAAGACCAGAGACGAGCAAATAAAAGTTATCTTCATTTTAAACCCAATATGACTCTCTAAAAATGAATTTTAAAAAGCCGGTAGATCCCACGCACTGTGGGAATCGATGTAATGCGAAGCAGCCAGGATGGAGCAAATCATGCTTTACATAATTTGCATGTCATGTTTTACATGTTAGGACCTGTCATTTATGTTCGTCGTACAGTCACGTCGCGCCAAACCAATTTTGGTGTATATCAAGCTAGCGAACTGGACGCAAGCGCACCATGAGCGTGGCATGTAAATGGCGTTGTAGATGACATGTACGCCAAGATTTTCATGTTAGCACCTGCCACTTATGTTCGTTATACAGTCATGTCACTCAGTACCAAATTTGGTGTATATCAAGCTAACGAAACGGCCGCGAGCGCGCCATGAGCGTGGAATGCAAGTCACGTCGCTCATGACATGTCATGATTTCCATGTTACCACGTGTTATTTATGTTCGTCATACGGTCGCGTCACTTAATACCAAATTTGGTGTATATCAAGCTAACGAAACGGCCGCGAGCGCGCCATGAGCGTGGAATGCAAGTCATGGCGCTCATGGTATATCATGATTTCCATATTATCACTTGTCATTTATGTTCGTCATACAGTCATGTCACTCAATACCAAATTTGGTGTATCTCAAGCTAACGAAACGGCCGCGAGCGCGCCATGAGCGTGGAATGCAAGTCATGTCGCTCATGACATGTAATGATTTCCACATTGCCGCGTGTCATTTATGTTTGTCATACAGTCACGTCACTCAACACCAAGGTTGGTGTATATCAAGCTAACGAAACGGCCGCGAGCGCGCCATGAGCGTGGCATGCAAGTCATGTCGCTCATGACATGTCATGATTTCCACATTACCGCGTGTCATTTATGTTTGTCATACAGTCACGTCACTCAACACCAAGTTTGGTGTATATCAAGCTAACGAAACGGCCGCGAGCGCGCCATGAGCGTGGCATGCAAGTCATGTCGCTCATGACATGTCATGATTTCCACATTACCGCGTGTCATTTATGTTTGTCATACAGTCACGTCACTCAACACCAAGGTTGGTGTATATCAAGCTAACGAAACGGCCGCGAGCGCGCCATGAGCGTGGAATGCAAGTCATGTCGCTCATGACATGTCATGATTTCCACATTACCGCGTGTCATTTATGTTTGTCATACAGTCACGTCACTCAACACCAAGTTTGGTGTATATCAAGCTAACGAAACGGCCGCGAGCGCGCCATGAGCGTGGCATGCAAGTCATGTCGCACATGACAAGTCATGATTTCCATATTACCACTGGTCATTTATGTTCTTCATACGGTCACGTCACTCAATACCAAATTTGGTGTATCTCAAGCTAACAAAACTGTCGTGAGAGCACCATGAGCGTGGCATGTAAATCATACTTTTCATGACAAGTTAGTCATGATTTTCATGATATGACCAGCCATTTATGTTCGTCATACGGTCATGTTATGCCATACCAAATTTGGTAGAAATCCCATTAACGATACGGCCAGGGGAGCACAAAGTCGTAGGCGGCTAGATAGATAGATAGATAGATAGATAGATAGATAGATAGATAGATAGATAGATAGATAGATAGATAGATAGATAGATAGATAGATAGATAGATAGATAGATACGCTCAAAGTCGCCGAAGTTAGCTAAGAAATGCTTCGCATTTAAAACTTATGTTCCGGTCATGAAAGCACCACAGCCGACATAAGAGCCGCGAGGAGAATAAAGATAAGAAATGTGCTCGCCGCGCCGTTGCTAGGCGATAGCGCGGAAAGATTTTTTTATTTTTGCGATAGCTATTTTATGGACACTCTCGACGGTTTTTTGCCGTCGCCGTCATGTCCGTGTAAACTCCAAGTTGATAGCATCCCCCCGCGCATCGTATGTTCTATACCCGCGGGTAGTGCGCGAGCGGGGCCGACGTGCGCTGCTCAAGCAGAGATGAAACGAGCCGGCCTATCTCGGAGGGCGCATGCGATAACATCCCGCCGTCGAATGTGATAACCTGCCGTCGAATGTTCAAGCAGAGAGGAACCGCTCCGCCCATCTTACGGGAGAAGCTACCCTGGAGACCCCTTAAAGGCCAAGTTCAACAAAATTGTGCACACCTCAAAAAACCGATTTTAGGCAGTCTAGCTGGAGACAGGGTTGCCGTTGGTGGCTACTTTGCGCCAAATTGGCTACTTTTGGACCTCGTTGGCGACGAAAATTTCCAGTTGGCGCCATGGCTCCTTTTTAAACTTGTGGTTTTACTTATTCAAAATGGTTTTATTTATTCATCAATAGTAAAGACTCAGTTGATAATACCGCTTCTGTTCTATTTGGCTACAAATTCTGCGATAATATCAAATGACATGGCTACTTTGGCTGCTTTTGGCGTGAGTTCTGGCGCCTTTTCATGTCCACCCAACGGCAACCCTGGCTGGAGATAATGCTACCTGCCAAATTTAACCTTCGAAATGCAAGTGGTTACCTAAGAAAAACCTCGCCAAAAACGCAATTTTTCATACCGAAACTAGAAAAAACGACGCCATTACCACTGTCCGAAAGTGACGTAGACAGCAGCCCGACGACAGGCCGACCGGTGCAGGCGAATCATCTGCTCTGCGCTCCGAAGAATGCGCTTCGCGGCTGCGCCCATATTTTTCTCTTTAGATGGTAACGAAAAAACAAAATATGTAAACATGAACCGTGAAGGAAACGCGGTTACATCATTATAAAAGTTCGTTAAAGCGTTTCTCTACATAAGGCTGCTCGCGTAGCGCCTACCGTCTCGTCCTTCTGTCTTGGAGAACTCGCTGGTTCACAATACATGATGCTGCTGGTTTACACTTCGGGTATTCTCGCTTCGTCGATAGACTGCGGAGGGTAAGACGGCGTTGTTTTCGATACCGATGCTCGGTTTGGCACACTCCCATGTCTACCGAAAGCATCCCTGCATTTCTGTAAACACTTGTGTGATTGCGCCCAAAACTTTTACATTAAACCTAACGTAGCACAACTCGTTTTCTTATAATACGTTTATGTGCTTCAATTGCTTTGAACCGAGCGCGATTACATTTCTGCCGAACTTCGCTGCTTTCACTACTCGCAGCTAGACGCGAGCCGACCAGCTCACGGGCGGTCTGGAGGCGCGCGCGCCTCTAGACCGGCCGTGACCAGCTTTTGGAGCTTTGATTACACGCGCATAGATGGCGCAGCTAGTCTAGCGCTTAGTCGAGGCAAAAGTTACAGGTGAAAGCGAACGCTGGATGACAGAGATTCGCGAAAAGAAGAAGGCCGCGCCTAGGATATTTTGGAGCCACCTAAAAGCGCTAGGTAGGAAGTCTGTCACAATGCAACAACATATGGTAGATGAAGGAGGAAATCAATTGGAAGGGTGTGAAGCGCTAGGTTACACCCGAAAGATAACAGCCGATTCGTTTAAAAAGGTCGCCCAGGGGATTCCCCCGGTGAGTAAAAGTATGCAGAAGAGTACAACCGAGGAAGATGTAGTACTTGAGAATTTCAATTGGAAGAAGGCCGAAGGAAAAATTCCTAAGCGCACTACTCCGGGCTTAGATGGGGTTCCCGTCAGCCTCATTAACGAACTAGGACATAGCACTAAAGAAGCACTGCTGAAAGCCATAGAAAAGTGCTTACAGGAGAGGGAAATACCAGACAGTTGGCGAAAAAGTAGAATGAACTTAATCTATAAAGGCAGGGGAGAAAAGGATAACATTCGCTCGTATAGACCGCTAACCATTACATCGGTGCTATACCGGTTGGCGATGCAGGCAGTAAAATTAAAAATAGAAACGTGGGTAGAGCGAAATGATATTTTGGGAGAACTCCAGAATGGATTCCGAATCGACAGGCGGTTAGACGATAACCTGTTTGTTCTTAAACAGTGTATAGAAATATCTAAAATAGAAAACAGGCCCTTATACGTAGCTTATCTAGACATCACTGGGGCGTATGACAACGTTAATCAGGAAATTTTGTGGGATATATTGAAGGAAGTGGGCATAGGTGACGACTGTATACAGCTTCTGAGGGAAATATACCGAGAAAATACAGTTTGTATATAGAATGGGAAGGAATAAGTAGCAAGGACAGCATTGAAATTAGCAAGGGGCTGAGACAGGGATGTCATTTGTCCCCGCTGTTATTCATGCTGTACATGGTGAGGATGGAAAAAGCGCTAGAAGGTAGCAACATTGGATTGAATTTGTCACACAAAAATGGTTGAGCAGAAGCTTCCAGGTCTATTTTATGCTGATGATATTGTCTTATTTGCGGACAGTCAAGATGATATACAGCGACTGGCAGATATATGCGGAAGGGAATGCGAGGCTGTAGGACTAGGATTTAGTGCAACAAAATGTGGATTGATGGTATTCAGTGATCACGAAGACCATGCGGTCTTAATACAGGGCCAAAAAATACCTAGGGTAAGCGAGTACAAGTACCTCGGAGTATGGCTAAATAAGGGGGGATAGATATATGGAGGTACAAGAGAAAGCATCGGTAGCAAAGGAAAAGAGGAATGCTGCAATTATGAAGCACAGAGCTTTATGGGGATACAATAGGTACGAGGTGCTTCGAGGGCTGTGGAAGGGTGTGATGGTTCCGGGGCTTACATTTGGGAACTCAGTGGTGTGCATGAAGTCAGAGGTGCAATCAGGAATGGATGTAAATCAAAGGACGGTGGGCCGCCTCGCGTTGGGCGCTCACGGGAAGACAACAAATGAGGCTGTAAAGGGTGATATGGGATGGACAGGCTTTGAAGTGAGGGAAGCTCAGAGCAAAATGAGACTCCAAGAGAGGCTGAGGAAAATGAAGGAGAGTAGATGGGCACAGAATTAAGGTTTTCAGGCATTTGTATAGAAAAAGCGTTGACACGCAGTGGAGAAAAAGAACTAGGAGGCTCACCAGTAAATATACGGCTAGCAGTGCGGGCGACATGGCAACAAGGAGCATTAAGCGAGAAGTCAGAGAGGCGGAGAGGACTTATTGGATGACAGCGATGGAAAAGAAGCCGGCTCTCAGTGACTACCGAAAGGGAAAAAACGAAATAAGGAGGGAGAGGTTTTATGATAATTCAAGGGGAAGCGCTTTACTGTTTGAGGCAAGGTCGGGTTGCCTTAGAACGCGTAGCTATAAAGCGAGATTCTGTAACGAAGAAGAACAATGTACATGCTTTGGGGGGAACTAAGGAAACGATGGAACATGTACTGATTGAATGTGGCGATATCCACCCAGGTATACGTGTGGGCACGAGTCTACATGAAGCCTTGGGTTTTAGGGACAACAATGGAAAGCTGAACACGTCCGCGATAGAAATAAGCAAGAGACGGTTAGAGTATTGGTGGCAGAAAGTAGAGATAAAGTACAATATAAATAATGGGGAAAAATAAGGTCATTCTGCCTTAAGTGAATTTATATTTTTTGGTATAATAACATAGATTTAATCAATGTAGATAAGGCATTAGGCCAACATGAAACAAGGAAGTTTTTTTTTTTTCTTCGAGCCTGGTGGCAGACATGTCACCGCCCCGTGATAAAGGGGACGCTCCTAGCATCCCATCCATCTATCCATCCATTCGCGGGGCTAGGATGGCTAGAATTCTAGCCACCCTAGCGGGGCGTCGTTTTACCGGTTTTGTCTTTGGAATAGCGTTACGCTATAATTTAGCGAGCGAAACACGCCAACGCAAGCATTTTACGCTATACTAAAGCTGTCTAATACGAATACCTCGTCGCCGGCGCTTCTCCAAACGCTGGTCGGGGCTTCCCACTGTTGTGTTTGCAGTGACTGAATACTGAAGACACTGCGTCAGGATTCAACATTCTTTTCAGTTTCAACAGTATTTGGGCGAAGAGACACCGGTCACATTTATATTCGTCAGCTTTGAAGTGCGCCGCGTAAAGGACCACACTCTTCGATACCTCCCATTCCTTTCGCCTCACTCTGGATAACCCGCAGCTTTTGGCGCTTTACGTTCTTCGGAAAAGCGTGAAAGCTGGTCCCAGCCGTAACGTATGTTCCTGCAGCCTACGGCCCCGCATTTCGTACTACAAAAGAGTTAACTCTTCTGGATTATCCGCTCGTAGAGGGGCGTCACGCAGAAAAGGAGGGGATGCGGCTGCAAATAGTTCTGCTCACGAGAGGTGGTGAGCTGCGATTGACGTCATTTCCGTTTGCGTACGATTTGCCCGGGCACACCGCTAGAGCGCCGCGTCGTCTGCAAGCTGACAATTAGAGCACCGATTATAAATTAGGCTGCGGCGATGTTTTTCAATAAATGATCACAGTTGTTAGTAACGCTTCGTCCTGTGTGTCTCTACTTTTGTTGTCCCGTTTATTGCGCTTAATTTTTTACCAAGTATGCATCACCAACTGGCCCAAACCTCTACTCTTCTAAAATTATAAATTAAGTACGTGATTGCATGTTTTTTCACTGTCATTATCATTGCTTACCCAACATATACTATACATTCCGAGCCATTTCTGCCCAAGTCAAATTTCGTTGCAGTTGGCCTTTAAACGAGCATGAAAGATGCGAGGGAGGGGCGGGGTTCACTTTAGCAGCAGCTGTGAACCTTGATTCTAATGGCACGGTCGCGATCGCTACCTCGGCAAGCATCAGCGCACGGCTCGTATACTCTTCTACGTGCTGCGCTCTCAACGCGGAGACTGCGAAAAGAGCATTTCTCCCTGGAGCGGCCGTATACTCTTACACCAGCGTTTTGTAGACTTACGCGATATCGGATCCATAAGAGTTAGCTCTGGCGTGGTGTGCCCAGTCTTCACGGCCCCAACGTCACGGGGTTGTGACGTTGACGAAGGCAGCAGTCGGCGTTTTCATGACTGAACTTTTTATTTGGGCGAATCTGTGCCCGGAGAACGAAACTTCACTCCACAAGCAATACACGCTGTAAACTGAGAGCAGCGAACAGAGCGTCAGCCGTCGATAATCTGCCAAGCGGTGAAGCACTTCGGCATGTGCCATCGAAGATTCCAGCGCTGTCGCTGGCGGCCGCGTAAGTTCCAGAACGAACTCTACTATGTACGCGTTGTGCAAGTAATCTCATCGGAAAGTTTCAAGATTATCTAGATGGTTCCCAGTCATTCGGGCGCGGCTTGCGCAAGGCAGCAGTTACACGTGAAAAGGGGCGGTAACATTACAACATTATAATTACAATTATTTGTTGCTATTGCATTCATTCGTTTCGCCCTTGCGGTGAAACTTTATTCTTACAGCGAAAGCTGTTATGAGATCGCAACAAGGGTGCCGTTGTTGTCCGCCGCCGCCGGTGTCAGTAACCGCTATCGCACGAAATAAGAAAAAATGTTCATGATGGAACGGGGTTCGAACCTCGGTCCGCTCCGTGCCAGCCCAGTGTTCTACCACTGAGCCATGCCTGCGCTCGAAAACCCGGCGCACAAAAACCCTATACAAGCATTATGTCGGGAAGGAACCGCGTTAACATGCGCAATATAACGTGGCAGAAGAGTGAAACGACAACCAAGCGTCACAGAATGCTATTTGTGTAACCAGGCGTCACACAATATGAATTACATTACGAGGAGGTCGTTGAATGCTTCCAACCCATTACAAAGGGCTCAGCCATAATTCTTCGTCGTCATCAGCCACCGAATCAATTAATGAAGTAGTGGGTACCTTGCAAGCGTACTTGAATTAGTAGCCCCAAGATAGATTGCAATGGGTTTTAGAAATGGTGCTCTCCCAGCTTTCGCTGTGACTGTGCTGCGCGTTCCGCGCAGGCCTGGCGTTTTTTTTTTTTTTTTCAGTTTTTATGGTTTGACGGTCTCCATCGCAGCGCGTGCTGTGCCGCTGTGCTCGGCAAGGGCGCGGCGAGTTTTTCGCAACACCCCTGCAGTCCTTATAGTTTGACAAACAGCTTCGCTGTTAAAAGATGAACTCCGATAATGAGGTCTGCATACAAACGCCACCAATCGCGCAGTTTGTACACCTGGCGCAAGATTCATGCATGGTGTTAAGTTCATGCAAGGTGCCTGCACCATGCATGAACCGAGATACGACGTGACCGAACTACACGGGATATGAATGACAATGCGGCTACGTCCTTTGTGTTTCCGACGCGTGTTGCTCGGTCGATGATAAGACTCGGCTAAATTTGGCGCTGTAGGTGCGAATTGCCGTTTATGCGCAGCTTGGCGCAGCACTTCCACCCCTGCTTAAAGGAAGGACGTCCGTCCGACCGCAAAAAAACCTTCGCGCCGTTGCCTAGCAAACACCAAGCCACAGCTGCGCGCCACCTGGGTCTAACCTCGCCTAGCCGCGCATGCACCGAGGAGCAGCCGCTGTGCCGAACTCCGCCACAGCTGGTGTGACGTCAGCATAGCCGCGCATGGCTCGTGCAGCAGCTCGCGTAACGTAGCATAACAAGGTATGGCCTACGCGTAGCTGCGTCAGCTTGTATAGGGAACCAAAGCTCATGTTTGCGGAGCGACGACAGCGCCGCGCTGCGGCTCTGGAGAAAAGCGCTGGTGAAACTGGGAATAAGCGCCGCGGAGGGCGCGCCTGTTTCAGCGACAGCCGACAGCGGCGGCACGCGTTCTTCGGTCGGTGCGGGGAGCTTAGACGTTGTGCCGTGAGCTTGGCACGCTGAACCGAGAGGCTTGCTTTGCGAAGCTGCTTTTTCGCGATGGTAGAAGCGACCCCACGAAAGTGGAAGCGTGGTCCGAAGTATTACTGTGTGCCACAACAGTGCAGACAGTACCAAGGCACGCGATCCGTCTGTAAAACTGTATCAGTTCCCGGACAAGTCGTACGAGAGAGAAAGTCCACAAGCGTGTATCACCGCAGTTAAAGGAATAAAGTTCTAGCTCTGCCTCGCCTTCCGTTTTCGCTGACTCAATTCTTCGCTTGAAATCAATTCTTTCGACTACCTGAATCAGTACGTAACGCGGCGCGTGCATGGAACGACTGCAGTAGTGATTGCTCGCCGTCTCGCATTTTTACATCCAATTACGGTTGTATGTTGAAGCAACTTTGTGTTTTGATTCCTCGTGTTTGTGAGACCTAGCTGTCGTTGTTGATGTTCACACTCACAAACTTCATACCGCGGTTAGCGTTGCCGTGTTAGTTGCGTTCAACTGAACTCCGCACAAGGCTGCATCATCGCGCCGGAACGAACGCCTGTGCATTTTCAGCTAACTTCACATCGTTTTGCTGGTTTGTTCTGTTTTTGTCGCTTTGTTAGGGTGGTATATATTTAAGCCCCTGAATCTAACTGGCACTTAATTCAGGAATTGTTATTGCCATCATCGGAGATTGTGCGGTTTTCTTTCACGCGCACCGCGCACTCGCATACATTGCTTCGAGTGTGCGTTTACGGGTGCGCTTTGCGCGAGCTCGTCGCCCGATACCACATCGCGCCTGAAATTCGACACCTCTCACGCTGAGCCGCGTTCGCGCAGCAGGTCTTATACACCTGTAAAATCGATATTCTCATAAAAAAGGGAGTGCAAGCACGAATCGAGAAGCGCAAAAAAAAAAAAAAAGACAGACGAGGCGAGCAGTTCTACATGCTTCGCAGCGGTTAAAGCTAAGCTAAGCTAGCTGCCTCGTGGCTAAGTCAGCGGGTGATGCTCCAGCGGTACGGAGGGCATGACTCGAACCTTCTCAGGCTTTTTAATGCCACGGCCGTGTAGTCTTTGTTTCTTTCACTTTTTTTTTTTTTTTTGCACGCCGCAAAGTTCGATGTGCCAGCATGCACATCTAAACAACAATCACATGTTTTTCATAGTCGACAACGTGGAACATCGATAACCGTGATTAACGAACTTCTCTCCTTTGATTACGTTCGCTTTTCGAAGTGCCTGTCCAGCGGGGAGATCTTTTTCACTGCGCGAGAGCTCTGCACGCGCACGGAAGCGAGCGGCAGCGCGGCGGAGAGAAGGGAAAAAGCGCGGCGCTTACCCCCAGTTTGAGTGATCTTCATACCAACGGATGCATAAGGACAAGAGGAGCCCAGGGATACCAACGTTTCAACGGTGGGTGGCCTTTTCGTCGGTTTTTCGAGCTGCTTCTCTTCCGACGCCGCCGAGCTCCCCTAAGCCTGACGGCAAGAAGGACTATTGAGCGTACGCCGGGCAGGGTTAGCCCCGCGCCGCACCGGCGTCTTCATGGCAGAGGGCATGGTTATTGTAGATGGAGAGGATCTTCCTCCGGACGAATTTGGTGCGGAGCACGGCTGGCGCTCCGCCGCTGTCAAGAAAAACGCCCAGCGCGTCTCTCGTCGCGACAGCGCCCGTGAAGCGGCGAACAGCCAAGGGCACCGCGAGCGTCTCAGTGGCAGCAGGAAGCCCATTAGCCTAAAGAGCAAGATAATCAAGTCATCGCGAATGCCTCAGTTACCGAAGGAACACTGGAAGATTATAGCCCGCCCCCGGGGTGGTCTCGATGTTCAGAAGACGGGCTCCGCTCGGCTTGGTCGGGCCGTCGCCGCCGCGGCAGGACTCACGTCCGAACAAGCTAGCCAAGACATTGTTTGCCCCAACGCAACACAAAACATCATCGTTCTCAGCACCGCGTCTCGCGCAAACGCGGATGCCTACCTCAAAATGAATTGCATCACCCTGGGAATTAAAAAGTACGAACTCAGCACATACGAAGCCGCGCCGCATGCGACGTGCAAGGGTGTCATACGTCAAATTGATGTGTCGGAGAGCCAAGCCGACCTGGAGAGAAGCATCATCAACGATAGAAATCCCTTAGCCCTAGGAGCCAAGCGAATAAAAAATAGCGAGACGGTAGTCGTCGTATTTGACGGCTACAAGGTCCCCAACTTCATTTTCTACGGCTCAGCGCTAGTCAGGTGCTCCTTGTATCTAAGGCAGCACGACTGCTGCTATGCCTGCGGTAGACTAGGCCACAGAGCCGACGTCTGCCCAACTCCTGAGGACATACTGTGCAGGAAGTGTGGAGCCACGAACCCCGACGAAAACCACACCTGCTCACCTACTTGCGGCCTCTGCGGGGGCCCGCACGCCACAGCGGACAAGACTTGCAAGCAGAGATTTCAACTCCCGTACATCGTTCGACGGAGAAGACGAGAAAGAAATGCGGAATACAGGAAGCGAGACGTGTCCCCAGCACCGACAAACGCCGGTGGCGCACTGGCTGCACCTTCGAGCAGACGCTCCCGCTCAAGAAGGCGCTCGAAACGGGACGCTGAAACGGGCGTCCGAGCGGTGTCGCTGTCGTCCAGGAGTAGTTCCAGATCCAGGTCCGGTTCCAGGGGCCGCTCCAGATCGAGCAGCCGCACCCGGCACTCGCACAACAGGGCCCTCTCCAAGAGCCCTTCGAGGTCCAGGTCCAGGGGCAGCTCCAAGTCGAGAGGACACTCCCACGGCCCGCCGAACAGGGTCCGATTCGAGAAGCAAGCCGGTCCTGGAAAACAAGGATCCACCTGGGCGGATAGGGTGCGGAGCGGCGGGAGACCTGCTGAAAAGGTAACGGGGGGGTGTGGCGCCAGAGCATGGTTCGTCAGAAATAGACCAGCTTAGGAAAGAAAATACTGAGATGCGCAGCATAATCGATTCAATGCGAGCCGAAATAGCAGAGCTCCGAAAGACTAATCAACCTCACCCCGTCCCAGTCCCTAGTCCAACCACCTCGCCTACCCCCCTCTCCCGAACTTGCAGACGTTCCCATGGTCGTGGAGGCGAGCCATTCCAGCAACCCAGCCAAAAGAAAGGCCGTTTCCAGCATGACCGAAACCGTACAGGCTAAAGCTAAGTCAGAGATCAGAGAAATGCTCAATTCCATCTGCTTCGAAATCCAGAAGATTAACGAACGACTCTCGGCAGTGGATCAGCGACTCTTGGTCATGGATCAAAAGATAGATGCGCAGAACGTCAAAATTGCATGCGTAGAAAACAGAGTGCAAGGAACAGAGTCCAAGGTGCAGGAAATGGATATCAGGACGTCCACTAGCGTAAGTTCTGGTTTCTTCCCGGATAGCGCGTCGGCACCTACGCCGCCACCACTGCACATCCCCGGACCGCTTACCCGAACCAACTCGCTCGAAGCCCTGGCAACAACGCCAGAAAGCGCTCTATACAGCAAGGATGGCGCCACACACTCACTTTAGGATTTGGCAGTGGAACTGCAGGGGACTCCACCATAAAAGATGCACCCTGCAGCAGTTTGTTCGCACTCACGAAGAAAAGCCACAACTTATATTATTGCAAGAAACGATGACTGATCAGGTTTCACTCCCGGGATACAAAGCACTTGCTCTCCATGGGGTCGGCAGAGGGATCTGCACATTAGTTAGCAGCAAGTTCACTTTCGTCACACACGATCTAGGGGTCAGGCCTAGCAAGACGGAGACCTCCCTAATAGAAGTCATCCCAAGCCAATCCAACAATTAAGTCCAGCATTTTTATACTTAACGTATACAGCAGCCCGAGCGATCACAGACAGCGTTTCAAAACGATCATCACTAGGGCAACGCAACTCGCCGGACACTCTCCATTGGTAGTGGCAGGCGATTTTAACGCTATTTTCACGCGTGGAACTACCCGCACGACACGGTCAAGGGCAGAAGCTTGTGGCTAGAGGCGGGAGATGCGGGACTTTCTTTACTGACGGACCCGGCGTTTCCCACTCGACGCGGCACGTCCTCGACTAGAGACTCTGTCCCGGATCTCGTCTTTGTTAAAAACGCTGGCTCAGCTGTGTGGTCGAATCTGCTGGTAGACTTAGGTAGCGATCATTACATCGTGGCCACCAGCCTACAAGTGGAGCAGAAAGGAAAGAAGGCTTTCTCGGTCCCTGACTGGGACAAATTCCGGGAGGTTCGCAAGGCCCGCGCTTCCAGTGGCGAAAAGCCGGAGAGTCTTGTCCAGTGGTCCGAAGGTATTCCTGCAGGACGTCTGCTCCATCACCAAAACCATAGAGACGGATATACAGACAGACACAATGGATAGCAGGCTGGCACACCTTCTCGAGGCTAAGCAATCGCTCCTCGAGAGGTGGAAAAGCCAACGCTTGAATCGCAAGCTCAGGAAAAAGATGGCCGAGCTCAACAGGCACATTGACGAGCACTGCCAAGCCCTCTCCAGGCAGCAATGGGACGATATTTGTAATTCAATCGACGGGCAGATGCGCACGGGAGGCAAGTGGAACCTTCTCAAACACTTGCTCGACGATTCCGGCACCAAGTCAAACCAAAGAGGTGTCCTCGCTAAAGCGCTGCATGAAGCCAAGAAGTCGTCTTCGGAAGAGGAAGTGCTGGAGAGGCTAGCTAAGAGGTACTTGCCGCTGAGAACAGTGGCCGATGACGCGGCTTACCCAGTATATAAAGGGATGCCGAACTCTGCGCTGGATGAACCTTTCAAGGTCAGCGAAATCCGCCGCGCTCTACAGGATCTAAACGGTAGGTCGGCACCTGGCCCTAATCACATTACCAACAAGGCACTCAGAAACCTAGAGGACGAGTCGATCCAATTTCTCACAGATGAGATAAATCGCATTTGGAAGGAGGGAATAGTGCCGGAACAATGGAAGGTGGCGAAGGTCATACTCATCCCCAAATCCGGTAAACCGCCAAGCTTGGACAACCTCCGCCCGATCTCCCTCACGTCTTGTGTAGGCAAGGTGGCTGAGCACGCCATCCATAACAGAATCATCGAGCACATTGAGACCAACGACCTCTTCCCTCACACAATGATAGGTTTCAGGCCCGGCCTCTCTACCCAGGACGCCATGAAGCTTATCAAGATCCAGATACCGGACAGCTGCACTCGGGACACGAGAGCCATCCTCGGTTTGGACCTGGAGAAGGCTTTTGACAACATCCGTCACGAGTTCGTTCTCGACGTCATCTCCAAACTCGACCTAGGCTCGTCCTTCCATGCCTTCGTCAGGTCTTTCTTGAACAGACGTTGCGCCGTCCTCAAGGCTGGAGATTTGGAATCAAAGAAAATGGAGCTGGGTGGAAGGGGCACCCCACAGGGATCAGTCATCTCACCGCTCCTCTTCAACATTGCAATGGTCGACCTCTCGAGAGACCTAGCCAAAATCCAGGGTATCGGCCACACGATCTACGCGGACGACATCACTGTCTGGTGCGCGGGCGGCAGTGACGGACAAGTTGAAGCCGCTCTCCAGGAAGCTGTCGATACTACAGAGCGTTTTTTAACTGACACGGGACTCCGGTGCTCCCCCAAGAAATCAGAGCTCCTCCTTTACAGCCCGACTAGGAAGGGACGCAAGCCGCTGCACTGGAAACCCCCCACAGAAATTGACATCAATCTCTACAGCAAGTGTGGAGATCCGATCCCCAAAGTCTCATCCATTCGAATCTTGGGTATGACACTCGAAGCGACGGGCACAAATTGCTTAAAAGAGTCCTGACACAAAAATTTTCGCCCCGCGTTTTTTTGCTGCAATGTGTTGCTGGGGGGCCTGTTAGTCATAACACGGCACATCGTTTGCTGCAGCGCGCGACAGATAATTAATTACAAGCTCCTCATTACCGACAAAGCCTCAGTTTCGGTTTGACAGAGCTCCAAAAACGACAAGCCGCTGGGTGCAACTATCACCACCTAGCGAGTGAAAAGCTCGGTCACGGAGCACACAGAACAGTGACGCACTTCCGCGCGGTCTGCATCATCTGCTTGCATTCGCTTGTCACCCATGCTGCGTGATGTCGTCGCCGTTATCGTCCTCGCTGTCGTCGTCGGGCTCATCGTCGTCTGATGGCGACAATTTTCTTGCGACGGGGATGGAAGGAATTTACGACGGGACGAATCACTTCAGGTTTGACCCGCTGGCGAGGAGTGCTTCGTCGGGAAGCGGCAACGATACCAGCGACGACGACCACGATGAACCTCGCGTCGGCAATGTACTATGGTAAGACCCGACACATTCGTGCACAAATGTTCTGCAGGGCAATTCATTTAGCCAAAGTACGTTCGCTTTGTCTACGTTCAATATCCGATTGAATCACTTGATAACATTGTGATGCCCTTCAAGTTGTTGGTGCCGAAGAAAGCTAGGAAACACCAGAGCACCAGACGTGAGCGATGCACAGGGTGGAGTCGGAAGACCCATGTACGCCAAGTCCGGCGCCTGTGTGGTAAAGCAATGCGCCTCGAAATGGAGCCCGAAAACGCGACTGTTCTGCACGGGGGGACCAGTCCTGATACTCCTGACGTCCACAAGCGCACACGAACTCGATCCACTTCTGCCGCCGAGGTTCGTCGCGGGGAAACGTATGCAGCGATACGCCTGATCCCGACTTCGACGTGCAGGAGGAAACGGCGCAGAAGGATTTCGGCATTGTGGCCTGTCACTGCAGCCCAGGCAGCACAGGGAAATCGAGAAGTCCTTGGGAGCAGGAAACGGGAAAGCTGTAGTGTCGCCAAACACAAAACTTTCAACGCGTGCGCCGCGGCAGCGCCTCCTCTTGGCCGCGGCCACACACTCGCGAGCAGCCGCCGAGCAGTCACCAACAGCGCAGTTAGGCAGTGGCGAGCGCGCCAAAACAGAAATGGCGGCTACGACGTCATCATAACCTGTTGTACCGGGAAGTAGAGGGGTCACCTCGGGTCACCTCCGAGGGTGTCAATGCCGCCAGGTGCGGCCTAGAATGCTGGATCGCGCACGCGAACTTCAAAATTCATATAAAATACCTTCCAAGCTTTATTCGCTGTCGATATTTTGCAGATGGCACACGCATGTACACGGGAATCGATCCAGCAGGCTATCTCGGCGGCGAAATTTTGTGTCAGTACCCCTTTAACTATTCACAAATTGGCAAAGAAGACGGATAGCGTCATTGGTCTAATCAAGCGGGTCGCTAACAGAAGGCGAGGCCTGAGCGAAGAGAACCTGATAAGGCTTGTACACGCTTTCTTGTTATGCCATTTCACGTATGTAGCGGCTATGCACGTCTGGAAGAGGGCCGAGCGAGACAAACTAAATGCCATGATAAGGAGGGGGATCAAGAGCGCGCTCGGACTACCCAATTACATACGCACTGACCGGCTCCTGCAGTTGGGTATTCACAATACTCTGGAAGAGATTGCAGAAGCGCAAGAAAGGGCACAGATGGTCAGACTCTCCGGCACCAGAGCGGGCAGACGGCTCCTCGTAGAGATGGGCGTCCCGCCCGCCAAGGTTGAAGACGCCTACCAGGGCCTTCCGAAAGGGCTGAAAGACAACATGATCATATCCCCCCGCCCCGCGCAATATGCATCCTCAACGCAACGTGGAAAGAAGGAAGGCCAGGGCGGTGGCGCTCCTACGTCGGGCGACTGAACTTCCTGGCGGCAGCTGCTTCGTAGACGCGGCCCAGTATGCCAATGGCAATAGTTTTGCAGCAGTGTCGATCAACCACAGGGGTTCGACCGTTAACGCCGCTTCGGTACGATGCTCGTCGTCGTGTGCGGCCGAGCAAGTGGCCATTGCCTTGGCCCTTCTGGATGACAAACATGAACATATATTCAGCGACTCCAGGGCAGCCATCCGCGCCTTCAGCGTTGGCGCCGTGTGTAAGTAAGCCTGTCGCATACTGGAGGGCAAAAGCATCACCACCCACACTCTCACGTGGTTCCCCGCTCACATGGGATCCATCAGGGAAGGCCCCACAAACATGAACGAGCTGGCCCACTCCAAGGCGCGAGGTCTCGCTTTCCGCGACCATGGAGAACTCCCCCGCCGGCCCGCAGTTGTGGAGAACAGATCAACCGACCACTTATAACGAAGTTACACAGCACTTCTATCTCGGCAGGAGAGACTTTCCCCTTCCTAACAAGAAATTAAATCGAGCGCAGGCATTGACTCTCAGGTTACTGCAGACGGGTTCGTATCCCAGCCCGGCTTTATTGCATAAAATTTCTCCCGACATTTATCCTAATAGCTCCTGCCGGCACTGCAACGAATTCGCTAGCTTAGAACACATGCTCTGGCGTTGTCCCTCGTTACGGGGCACAGACCAATCCACTGAAGACAAGTGGCTATCCGCTATCAAGAGCCCCGATGTCGGGGCTCAACTGTGGGCTGTCCAGAGGGCCCACGATGCGGCGGTCGGGCTTGGCCTGACTGTCCCAACGTGGGAGCGGCCCGCTGCGCGTTGAGTCGTGCACCTCAGGACATACAATAAAGTTTTGCATCCATCCCCACATTCTATTTTTTTTTTTTTTTGCGAGGCGTAGCAAGCGCAGCGCGAAATCGCTGCACGTGCACGGAAACGAGCGGAAGCGCGGCGGAGAGACAGGAAAACGCGCAACGTATATTCCCAGTTTCTATTTTTCCGCCAGAGATGGCGCTGCCTGTCCAGAGTCGCAGCGCCACTGAGCGATGCTTTGGGAGCCTATAGCCGTGTCACAGCAGGTTTGACGTCAGCCTACTGTAAGTGCAGGTGCGCTTGGCCGTGTTTAAGCTGCAGCCATGGCTCGATCGAAGGTGCGCCCGGCCGATGAAGAGGCCGCTAACCGCGAGTCTCGGCGTGCTGCGGATCGAGAGCGTAACCGTCAACGGCGACTAGATCCCGCTTATATACGTGGTCAATGAAACGGCTCCGGATCGGTAAAAGGCGGACGCGGCAAGAAAGCGCAATATGTGATGTTTGCCCGGCACCTAAGATCGTACTGAGGTGAAAACAGCGCACACTTGACACGGACCGACAGAGAATAGACAAGACACAGGCGCTGGTAAGAAGGGATGCTCGATGTACTAGAAATGAACTTGAATAACACATCTCGAGCTAGTTGGTTGAGCATACTGAGGTGAAAACAGCGCACACTTGACACGGACCGACAGAGAATAGACAAGACACAGGCGCCTAGACACAGGCGCCTGTGTCTTGTCTTAGACAAACAGCGCCTGTGTCTTGTCTATTCTCTGTCGGTCCGTGTCAAGTGTGCGCTGTTTTCACCTCAGTATGCTCAACCAACTAGCTCGAGATGTGTTATTCAAGTTCACCTAAGATCGACCAGCTTCGCTGTTTCTTAAAGGGGTGGTGCCATCAAATTTCGAGGCTTAAACAAGCCTGTTGTGGGTTTCCTCTGTGTGCAAGGACACTCCACACGGAGGGTCGGACACAGCAAACGTTTAGAATATATTTTAATTCATTTTTAAAGTGTAACTAAATGCTCATTCTCCCGGTCGATGCCCATCGCTAGCGCATCAAAACTGACGTAGCTCTATAGGAAAGACAACGACAGTTGAAGTGACGTCACACCAGCTCTGTAGTGACGTGACCTCCGGACCTCCGAAACGTACGTACCGGCAAAGCATCGGTCGCTACATCACTCGCCGAGTTTCGATGGCTTCCTGGCTAAGTGCTGCGCGCGAGCCTTGTGTAGTCACGTGACCAAGTCTCCTACACTTCTACGTCACTGCCCAACTTGGCGCCCAGAAACCGAAAACGAAAGTTGTTCGCATAAATAAGGCGATATTAAATTATTTAGCGAAAATATGTGAATCTTGGTGCGTGTATCATGCTTCGTAGAGCTATAAGAAACGCTTGCAGCGAAGAACGCGCAAGCCACAAATGTGGTGGCACCACCCCTTTAAGCTCTACCCGGCTAGTTCCCCCCCCCCCCCCCTTTTTTTTTCGCGTTTCGTTCGCCTGCGATTATATGGCCTTTTTTTAGGAAAACCGCTCTCAGGCGCTTATACCACACAACCTTCGGAGCCTGGCGAGGACGGCTCAACCATTCGTCACGACGCTTCGCCGAAAACTCCAAAATACGGCTACATTGTCAGATATTTAATTTCAGGCTCAGCATTGGCAGTACGCTGCTTGGCTAGGCCTGTGGATCCAATGGGGTCTCGCAGCAAAAGTAGGGTTCAATCGAGGGTGATTGCGCATTTGTAAAAAGTTCATGTTCCTCGCTGCAGAACCGCAACCTACTCGCATGCATTCATTACAAGAACCACATCCGAATGGAATCTATAAACTGCCACAATCAGCGACCGCTATCACCGACACATCACGTTTTAAGTGTTTTGCAAAATATTTTGGCGTTGTTTGACCCTGCTTTTTGATATAAATCAAAACGCATGTTTTCTTCTTTCCTGGCTTATTTTGGTTGTTGTTGTTCCCAGTTTTGGTTCTGGAACATGAATTACCTTGAAAGAGCCTATGCTAGGGCATGTTGGTCTCACTTTTTAGCGCACAAAAGGACAAGGACAGCGCTGTGTCCGCGTCGCTTTTCGTCCTTGTCCTTTTGTGCGCTAAAAAGTGAGACATGAATTACCTGCAATTACCTGCAAATCCCTACCGCTATATTCTTTTGTGGACCTATTTGATATGCAATCTATTTTGCATAATTCTGTGAATTGTTCAAGTTTCAATCTTTTATTCTGTATCAAGTGTTCCCTATCCATTTTCATATGTAACATAAGCCCTCCCCTCTGTAATGTGCAAACGCTGAGGGTAAAATAAATAAGTAAATAAAAGCCACAACACATTTATTCTTGACGACGGCGACTATAAGGCGGGCTGCTACCGCCGGTGTGTGCGTGCCAGCTTTGCCTTCTTGGTGGTGCGAAGTTTGATGCGGCGCATCTTTCCCCGCTCTTTCTTGTCCTTGTGCAGCGCTGCACGAAGCTTGGTGCTGCAGTCACCCATCTGCCGGGCTAGGGCCTTTAGCCTGCATGAGGTCAACATTTGTGCACAAGAAATAAAGCGTCATTTTGGTACAGTGAACTAAAACAACTGAGTGCAAAGAGCGGAGGGGGCCTCGCCTTGCTTCGTGTGTCACCCTGAGTGGCACCCGAAGCGGTGGCGCTGTCGTCGACAACTCTTGAATGCGACAGACTGCTTCCATAATTGCTAGCGAACACGCATAAAGGACGACATAGAAAGAAACAGGACAAGCGCTAGACTTCAACTGATTTTTTAATCGACGTGAAGGGCACAATACATTTCTTTGCGCACACGCAGGTGCCACGTCACAGACAAAGTTGATCCCCCCAAAAGAAAAGAAAAAAAAAAGAAACAGAAAACCAAAAAAGAAAAGAAGGAAAAAACGAAAGAGTCATTCTCCGCCGCCTATCGGTACCGCCAGTTCTCTATGTCGTCCTTTGTGCGTGTTCGCTAGCAATTATGGAAGCAGTCAATCAACACCAACTATAGCGCAGCTCGCTTAAAATGTACTTGTGGGCTAGTTGGTTGGTCATAATTACAATAAAACGGCAGCGCGCACCAGGTGAAGACACATACACGAAACGCAAAGGGACGACACAAGCGCTGAACTTCAACTAATCTTTATTGACGACCACCTTTGCTTAAATAGCATCTTTTTGCGCGTGCTTTAATGAATGCGACAGGTTTGGGCGCGCACAACCGTTGCACTTCAGAGGTGCGTTATGTGGCTTTATGTGCTGTGTGGTTGTGTTTCGCAAGTGTTCTCATGTGAACGTGGTCACTCGCGTCAATGAGTGCAAAGCAACGTCTTGATCCCTGCTACGCTCCAGGGTGTAGCACAGGATACGCACGACCAGCGCGGAGGAGCTGTCGCTATTCAAGGCACCTGCAGACCCGGAACGGCGATCCACGCGAGAAAGATGTAGTGGACGCTGACTGCTATGTTTAGCCGCTAGTAGATGGCGCTGTGAGCATGCGAGCGCCACCTTACATGTGGTATGTAGTCGGGCGCAGATCCGAATAAAGGGGGCTTTTCTTGTTGCTATGAGCCGCGCTCGTGTCTCTTCACTCGGCGTCTCTGAACATGGTGTCAGAAGTGGGCGACTGACGCGGAGTTATGGACGCGACAACCGGTACAGACGCCGGGCCTTCCAAGCTCAACGTCGTGCACATAGGTACGCCGGGACTTCAGCCTCCGTCGCCGTTCAACTTCACAAGCTCTGGGGAATGGACAACATGGATAACGAGGTACGAAGATTACGCCTTTGCCGCCGGACTCAACACAGCCACCGACGAGGTGCAAGTGCGAACGCTCTTATATTGCATGGGTTCTCAAGCACGTAGCGTCTTGTCGTCGCTAGGACTGTCTTCTCCGGAAAACCTCTCATTTGCGGAAGTCAAGACTAAGCTCGCTTCGCATTTTGTTCACCCTGTCAACGAGATTCGCGAGAGCCGCCGATTTCACCGCCGAGTACAACAACAAGGGGAGCCGGTTGACGAATTTTTTACCGCACTTCGGAATCTTGTCAAGCGTTGTGGGTACAACAACGCCGAGATCGAAGACCGCCTTGTGCGAGACAAGTTTGTTGTTGGTTTGCGGAACGAGACGCTGTCAGATCAATTGTGCCGATGTACAAAACTTTCGGCAGAGGAAGCGTTGTGCCAAGCGCGTATTCACGAAGAAGCCGAGAAGGAGCGTCTATCCCGTGCAAGTCTCAGCGACAGCGGGGCCTTCGACAGCTTAAACGTGGATGCGGCGCAACGCGCGAAGAACGCGTCACCGCGTCGCAGCAAGTCGGTGCAGCCAACTCAGTCTACTTGCGATTACTGCGGCCGTGGTCAACACTCTCCCAGCTCGCAAGGCCACATGCAATTTCTGCAAGAAGCAAGGTCACTTTATTGCTGTTTGCCGGGCCAAGCATCGGAAAGAGCTGTTAGGCTCAGTTGAACTTCACGCGCTCAGTACGCGTCGGGCACGATATGCCGATATTCATGTGAATGGTCACCTCGCACACTTCAAGATAGACTCGGGAGCAGAAGTAACGGTCGTTTCGCCTTCTTTCCCGGGATTACCTACAGTTTTGGATAAAGTGGACGCCGAGGTGTCTGGTCCTGGAAATCAAAGGTTGCACGTTCTGGGAACTTTCTCTGCTACCTTGCAGTGGCATTACAAAGTGTCTGTGCAAAGACTGTACGCTATCAAGAACCAGACGACACACCTTCTGGGATTACCGGCAATTGAAGACTTGGGCATCGTTCAGTTTTTGGACTCTGTGGAAGGTATTCCGTCACCCCAAGCAAAATTTTTTCGAGGCCTCGGGGAAGTGCAAGAAGAATACTACATCCGCGTCGCTCAAGATGCTCGTCCATTTTCATTGAGCGTTCCTCGTCGAATACCTCTGCCTCTGCTCGAGCAGGTAAAGAAGGAATTGGATGAAATGGAAACGCAAGGAGTCATTCGCAAGGTTGACACGCCTACCGCATGGTGTTCAGGCCTCGTCGTCGTGCCGAAGCCGTCGGGCGGGTACAGGCTGTGTGTCGACTTGACGAAGCTTAACAAGGTTATACAGCGGGAACGCTACATTCTGCCAACAGTTGAAGACATCTTAGGCCAGCTTGGTGGGGCACGAATTTTTTTCCAAGCTCGATGCAAGATCCAGCTTCCACCAAATCAAGCTAACTCGTGGGAGTGAAGAACTGACGACATTCATCACACCTTTTGGCCGTTATTGCTACAAGCGTCTTCCCTTTGGCATTGCGACAGCGCCCGAGTATTTCCAGCGCTTCATGTCGAGACTCCTCGAAGGCATCACCGGCGTTGTCAACATGATAGACGACATACTCGTCTTCGGTAGGAACCGTCAAGAACACGACCAGCGTCTAGATGACGTCTTGGCGCGACTAACTCAAGCGGGCGTCACTCTCAACGAAAAGAAGTGTCAGTTCAGAGTCTCTTCTGTCAAGTTCTTAGGAGTTGTCGTCAGCCAGCAGGGAATTAGTCCAGACCCGCACAAAGTCAAGGCTATCGTGGATCTCCCACCACCAATCGATATCAGTGGTGTTCGCCGGTTACTTGGAATGGTAAACCATGTGGCTCGATTCATTCCAAACCTGTCCGAGATCTCTGCACCTATTCGTGCTCTCCTCAACAAGAACAACACATGGACTTGGAGTTATAGCCAAGAGCAAGCGTTCAAGAACATCAAGTCTTTGCTCAGCTCTGACATATGTATGGCGATGTACAATCCCCATTACCCAACTGTAGTATCGGCTGATGCAAGCTCTCATGGCCTCGGAGCCGTCTTACTCCAGGATCAACCTTCGGGAATTCGACGTGCCGTCGCATATGCTTCCAGATCTCTCAGTACTACATAGGGACGCTACAGTCAAACGGAAAATGTCTCTCTGGCTAGAGTGTACTAGAACTTTTGAGTGGCGCGAACGGCTTCCTGGGCGCGGGCCTTTCAGCGTGGAAAGGTGCGGTGGCGCTGGCGTTGACCAATCTTCCCGGGCGGATGCCTGGCAGGCGCTCCGCGTATGTGTTGGTACCTCTCCGTCGCGCCGATAGTGCGCCGCCCAGGGCGATCTCCTGCCTTTTTCTTCCCTGTTATACCTCCTCCTTTTTCATAAACATGCCTGAGCAAAGATTTTTCGATATTATTATTATTATTGAAGTTGGTGCCTACCGCACTTCAGCTTGAAGCGGCGCAGCGCACTTTACAATGTGCCGAGCGCTTTTTTTTTTTTCGTACACGTTACACTTCCTTACGCGAAACGAGCTAGCCGGTACACATCGAAAGCCCCCCCCCCCCCCCCCCCCCAAAAAAAAAAAGAAAGAAAAAAAAGGAAAGAATATGTTGCACACGGAAGGAAGAACTCTTGGCCCACTCCATGTAGAACACCACAACTGGAATGAAATAAGGGGCGCGTTGCTTCAGGTTTCGTTCACACATGACCGCAAAAAAAAACAAAAAAACAAAAACACACAAAAAAAAAACGCTTTATTGACGTGGTCTGAATAACAGCAGAGTTTTTTCGAAGCTCCCTTTTGTTTGAATAGATTGGAATGCATTCATTATAGTAGCCCCTACAAAAATGCAAACACGTTTCTACTGCAGAAAAACGTCTTTAGTAACCCCTTTATTTTAAAAGATTGGAATGCATTCATTGTAGTAGCAGCTACAAAAATGCAAACATGTTTCTACTGCAGAAAAACGTCTTTAGTAACACTCTAGTGGGTGATGTTGAGAGTTTAAAAATGCAACACCACTGCACAGCAAAGCAAAGTTGTAGCAGTACACTACTACTAATAATAATAATTGAGACCATAAAATACAAGGTTTGCATATTTATACAATACAATGATAATAAAAAAGTTGTCAAAAGCATAAAACATTAGGGCCAGTACACAAAACATAACATAAAACTAAGCAGACTGAACGACAGAGCTAAGGTCATCTTTTAAAAATGTATTTAAATAAAATTGTGTTACGGTTGCAAAACCACTTCAAGCGACACTAAAGTGGAACAGTAAATCGGTTTGATCGATTAACTTTCCTCTTAATTTCAACATCATAATTTTATTCATACAGAAAGAAATGATGATGATATATGGGTTTTTTTTGGCGCAAGGGCCACTGTTGGCCAAAGAGCACCATTACTACTAATGGGATGTTCACAGTGGTCAATGACTTGGAATGTTAGGATGTGGGTTGGCTGTAAAGTGGCCTTAAAAATACGCGCTCTAGATAAGAGTAAAACATATATATACATTAAAATTATGGCGGTGTCGTATGAAGTGGTCTATGGTTGTTGAATGGGTGATAAGTGATCATTATTGCACAAGGTGAGAAACGGTGAATAGCACGTGTGCCTCCTCAGGTCCTTTGTGCCCAAAGGCCCGGAGGCAAGTGCTTTTCTGTAAACGAACTACCGCGGCAGCGGCCTCTGCTGAGAGGCCGTGCTGCAGTTGGCTGAGTATATAACATTAAAATTGCGTAATTCTTTGAAAAAGCGGAAGAGTGGCTCATACTTAAAAATAGGTTCCCTGCCTATGAACATTGAAGGATGAAGTGGGAGATGGTGGCGGTATGACGGGAAATGCTTTTCTCTAATACCGTCTAGATGCGTGCATTCAAGCAGGATATGAAGGAGAGCGAGCGGTGCACCGCATTTATCACATATGGGTGGCTCGCCACCAGACAGGAGGTGTTTATGTGTAGTGTGTGTGTGTCCTATTCTAATTCTGCATAGTGTAACCTCTGTATGACGTGACTTTGATACCGGTGGCCATATGCCGAGACGGGGTTTGATGACATGCAATTTATTTGTCGTTTCTCTGTCCCACAGAAGCTGCCAGTGTGCCCTCAGTGATTTTTTTATGAGGGGCTTAAGGTCCAACGCAGGGACTGCAACTGTCGAATTGGTGGCATTTTCTTGAACGGATGCAGCTAGTTTGTCTGCCATGACATTCCCTTCAATCTCGCGGTGTCCTGGGACCCAACACAATACAACATATTGTTCCAGTGCGTATGTGGTGCATAGTAGCGAATAGAGTGAGACGATAACAGGGTTTTTGTGTATCTTGACAGTTTTCAGTGCTTTTACGACGCTTAATGAATCTGTGTATAAACAGCGTTTTGTAATTTTGATTGCCTAATGTGTTTAACAGCAGCATATATAGCATAAGCTTCGGCGGTAAAAATACTTGTGTTAGAGTGTAGAATGCCGGCATCCGAAAAAGTGGACCGACCGCTGCATAAGATACACCGGTGTGGAATTTTGAAGCATCTGTAAAAAATTCAGGGTAGCAATATTTGTGCTGTAATTCAGAAAAATAGGAGTGGATATGTGCCAGAGGTGCGTGTTTTGTAACCTCCACAAATGATAGGTCGCAGTGGATCATCTCCCACAGCCACGGTGGAAGCTGCTTCGCGGGAGGCATCAGATTGTGTTCAAAAAGTGGGACACCCATTTCCGCTGCCATGCCTCTCAAACGCAGTGAGTAGGGTTGTCTCAGCGAGGGACGGTTGCCGAACAAGGCACAACTGGACAAATCATTGACAGTACAATGTAAGGGGTGCTCTTTGTTCGCGTTCACCTTGAGAAAATATAGGAAAGATGAGTATGCTCTCTGCAAATGTAACGACCACTCGTCCGCTTCCACACAGAGGCTTTCCACAGGGCTTGTTCTGAAAGCTCCTGTAGAGAGCCAAATACCTAAGTGATGGATGGGATCAAGAATTTTCAAGGCACTTGATGAAGCGGACTGATAGACCATGGCACCATAGTCCAGACGTGAGCGGATGAGGCTCCTGTAGAGATTCATTAAGCACTTCTTGTCACTACCCCAGTACAGTACAATGTAAGCGGTGTTCTTTGTTCGCGTTCACCTTGAGAAAATATAGGAAAGATGAGTATGCTCTCTGCAAATGTAACGACCACTCGTCCGCTTCCACACAGAGGCTTTCCACAGGGCTTGTTCTGAAAGCTCCTGTAGAGAGCCAAATACCTAAGTGATGGATGGGATCAAGAATTTTCAAGGCACTTGATGAAGCGGACTGATAGACCATGGCACCATAGTCCAGACGTGAGCGGATGAGGCTCCTGTAGAGATTCATTAAGCACTTCTTGTCACTACCCCAGTACAGTACAATGTAAGCGGTGTTCTTTGTTCGCGTTCACCTTGAGAAAATATAGGAAAGATGAGTATGCTCTCTGCAAATGTAACGACCACTCGTCCGCTTCCACATAGAGGCTTTCCACAGGGCTTGTTCTGAAAGCTCCTGTAGAGAGCCGAATACCTAAGTGATGGATGGGATCAAGAATTTTCAAGGCACTTGATGAAGCGGACTGATAGACCATGGCACCATAGTCCAGACGTGAGCGGATGAGGCTCCTGTAGAGATTCATTAAGCACTTCTTGTCCCTACCACAGTACAGTACAATGTAAGCGGTGTTCTTTGTTCGCGTTCACCTTGAGAAAATATAGGAAAGATGAGTATGCTCTCTGCAAATGTAACGACCACTCGTCCGCTTCCACATAGAGGCTTTCCACAGGGCTTGTTCTGAAAGCTCCTGTAGAGAGCCGAATACCTAAGTGATGGATGGGATCAAGAATTTTCAAGGCACTTGATGAAGCGGACTGATAGACCATGGCACCATAGTCCAGACGTGAGCGGATGAGGCTCCTGTAGAGATTCATTAAGCACTTCTTGTCACTACCCTAGTACAGTACAATGTAAGGGGTGCTCTTTGTTCGCGTTCACCTTGAGAAAATATAGGAAAGATGAGTATGCTCTCTGCAAATGTAACGACCACTCGTCCGCTTCCACATTGAGGATTTCCACAGGGCTTGTTCTGAAAGCTCCTGTAGAGAGCCGAATACCTAAGTGATGGATGGGATCAAGAATTTTCAAGGCACTTGATGAAGCGGACTGATAGACCATGGCACCATAGTCCAGACGTGAGCGGATGAGGCTCCTGTAGAGATTCATTAAGCACTTCTTGTCACTACCCTAGTACAGTACAATGTAAGGGGTGCTCTTTGTTCGCGTTCACCTTGAGAAAATATAGGAAAGATGAGTATGCTCTCTGCAAATGTAACGACCACTCGTCCGCTTCCACATAGAGGATTTCCACAGGGCTTGTTCTGAAAGCTCCTGTAGAGAGCCGAATACCTAAGTGATGGATGGGATCAAGAATTTTCAAGGCACTTGATGAAGCGGACTGATAGACCATGGCACCATAGTCCAGACGTGAGCGGATGAGGCTCCTGTAGAGATTCATTAAGCACTTCTTGTCACTACCCTAGTACAGTACAATGTAAGGGGTGCTCTTTGTTCGCGTTCACCTTGAGAAAATATAGGAAAGATGAGTATGCTCTCTGCAAATGTAACGACCACTCGTCCGCTTCCACATAGAGGATTTCCACAGGGCTTGTTCTGAAAGCTCCTGTAGAGAGCCGAATACCTAAGTGATGGATGGGATCAAGAATTTTCAAGGCACTTGATGAAGCGGACTGATAGACCATGGCACCATAGTCCAGACGTGAGCGGATGAGGCTCCTGTAGAGATTCATTAAGCACTTCTTGTCACTACCCCAAGTAGTGCGTGACAACACTTTAAGAATGTTCATAGTTCTCATACACTTATCTTTTAAGTATTTGATATGTGGAACAAAGGTTAGCTTCGCGTCCAGAATTACCCCCAAGAATTTATGTTCCATTTTTACGGGTACACTTGCAGATCAATGTCGGGATCAGGGTGGAGACTTCTTTTTCTGGAAAAGACCACGCAGGTACTCTTTTGTGGATTTAGAGTAAAGCCATTTTCGCCTGCCCACTTGGCCACTTTGTTCAAGCCAAGCTGAACCTGTCGTTCACATACTGCGAAATTGCACGATTTAAATCCCATTTGTACATCATCGACATACGTACAGTAAAACATACTGGGGGGGGGATGCGCATATGCATGGAATTCATTTTAACAAGAAAAAGCGTGCAGCTGAGCACCCCTCCTTGCGGCACTCCAGTTTCCTGCACGAATGGTTGTGAAAGGACATTTCCCACACGAACGCGGAATGTTCGGTTGGACAAGTAGCTTTCTATTACATTTAGCATGCTGCCTCGTACGCCCAAGTGTGAGAGGTCTCGCAAAATTCCAAAGCGCCATGTAGTATCGTATGCCTTCTCCATATCCAAGAATACAGACAAAAAATATTGGTTGTGGACGAAGGCTTCGCGAATTTGCGCCTCGATACGTATAAGATGGTCAGTCGTGGATCTACCCTCTCTAAACCCGCACTGATATGGGTCAAGCAGTTTATTCGACTCTAGGAAATGTAGCAAGCGGCGGTTTATCATTTTTTCAAATACTTTGCAGAGACAGCTCGTGAGTGCTATTGGCCGATAGCTGGAAACAGAAGATGGATCTTTGCCCTGTTTTAGGATTGGGATTATAATGGCCTGTTTCCAAGCACAAGGGATTTCACCTGAAGACCATACCGCATTGTAGAGGCAGAGGAGGGTTTTTTGTGTTTCATGTGGTACATTTTTCAGCATTTCATATATTACACGGTCCGAACCTGGCGCAGATTGGTTGCAGCAACTTAAGGCTGCCTGCAGCTCTGCTAAGCGGAAAGGTTGGTTGTATCCCTCACTTTTAGCACTTTTACGTTCTAACTTTTGTCGTTCCATTCGTGTTTTGTACTTTTGAAAGGTTTCGGGATAGTGTGATGAACTGGATATGTGTTCGAAATGTGCTCCCAAGAAGTTCGCCTGATCTTCTAGGGAATCACCGTGTATGTCCACCAGAGGGAGAGATGATGTTTCTCGGCCTTTGATCCTACTAACCCTACTCCACACTTTGGCCTCATCCGTGTAGGCGTTGATACTTGAGATAAATCTCTGCCAACTCTCTCTCCTAGACTGCCGGCGGGTTCTCCGGCCTTGGGACTTTATTTGTTTAAAATTTACTAAATTTTCTGCGGTGGGGGAGTCACGCAGTAGCCCCCACGCTTTGTTTTGTTTCTTTCGAGCTTTACGGCACTCCTCGTTCCACCAAGGAACACGCCGTCTGCCTCCCACATGTTTTTCTTCCGATAAACATTTCGAAGCGGCGTCAATGATAAAAGCAGTAAAATATTCGACAGCAGCATCAATACCTAAGCAAGACATGTTGGCCCACGAGATACTTGTAATAGTTCGGTACTTTTCCCAGTCAGCCGTATCAACCTTCCACCGGGGAGCATGTGGTGTAGACTGATGTTCATTTGGTGTACTGAGAAGGATGGGAAAATGATCACTCCCATAAGGGTTTTTAGTAACGTTCCAGTTAAAATCGAGTAAAAGAGATGGAGAGACAATGCTAAGATCAATAGATGAATACGTCTTGCTCGCGAGGCTAAAATACGTGGCTTCCTTCTTGTTCAATAAACATGCACCAGTAGAAAACAAGAACTGCTCGATCAAACGACCACGCGCATCGCAGCGAGAGTCACCCCACAAGCTGCTGTGCGTATTAAAATCGCCGAGCACAATGTACGGTTCTGGTAATTCATCCATAAAAGATTGAAAATCATGTTTGTGTAAAGGATGCTGCGGGGGGGATATAAAGTGAGCAGATAGTGACGAGTTTGTTTAAAAGAACCGCTCGAATGGCCACAGCCTCCAGTGTTGATTGGAGTGCGAGCTGCTGGCATGCCACATTTCTGTCAATTATGATCGCTACCCCACCAGACGATGCGACGGCATCTTGGCAATCCTTACGGAAGATTACATAATGACGAAGGAAATTGGTGTGTGTTGATTTTAGGTGCGTTTTCTGTACACACAGCACTTTAGGACAGAATTTACTTAATAATTCTTGTACGTCGTCAAGGTTGTGCAAAAGTCCTCTGACGTTCCATTGCATTATTCCGTCCATATTGGGAGTGTGTTAGTGCTGTGTGTTGGAAAGAAGGAAATTTATTTTACAGAGCCTTTGTCAGGCCCTGTGACTGGTGTTTTGTCTTTTTTGGAGCGGTCGAGAGGATCTCGCCGCTCCTTAGGCGCAGGCTACGCCGGTGGACTAGAAATGTCCATCGCGTCTGCCGAGGCGACGGACAGTCGCTCTACCGAGCGGGGTTTACGAAGGGTAGGCTTCGTCACGGCGGACGAAGCCTTCGACCCCACTGGGCCAGAGGTCGAGGGGACCTCCTTGGCTTGTTTGCTGCCCTGGCTGCTGCCAGGGTTCGCAGGGGCCTTCGGTGGGGCCGAGGTCGGGGATGGTGGGGCAGCCGTGGCTGGTCTCCCCATGGGGGGCGGGTGGCGTTTGCCTCGGCACGCCAGGCGTGGTCCGGGGCATCGCCGGAGGCCGTAGTGGTGCTGACCCCCCTTGCACCACTTCGGCATATGTGTTCCCTGCAAAATGCGGGGAAACACGTTGCCTCGCTTCACGAAAGCTGATGTTCAGTTTGATCTTTGTAGTGATTATTTCTTTTTTCTCTCTTCCAGGCCACGCAGGACCTGGAATATGCGGGGTGGTCACCCTCACAGTTGGCGCAGTGGAATTGAGATGTGCATTCGTCGTCAGCGGAGTGTCCAGTGGTGCCACATTTCGCGCAGCTAAGCTGGCCTCGGCAGCTCTGGGAGCCATGGCCAAACCGCTGGCACTTAAAGCAGCGCCGTGGGTTGGGAATGTAGGCTCTGACTGGTAGTTTGAGGTAACCTGTTGCTATTTCAGTGGGCAGTGTTGTAGATCCGAATGTAAGTATGATGTGTTTCGTTGAAATTTCTTTGTTCTCTCTCCTTATTTTGATGCGCTGCACCTGGATGACATTCTCGTCTTTCCATCCTGTCAAAAGTTCCCCGTCGGAGAGTTCCATCAGGTCGCCATCTGACACGACACCCTTCACGGTGTTTAGTGTTCGGTGTGGTGTGATGGTGATGGGGTGATCACCAAATGCTGTCAGGTTGTGTAGTCTCTGGTATTGTACGTGGTCTTTTAATTCGAGTAGGAGGTCGCCACTGGCGGTCTTGTTGGCTTTGTAGCCCGCGCCTAGTGTATCCATCAGACATTTTGATACAAGAAACGGTGATATGTTTCTGGCCTTCTTTTCTGTGTTGTCGCAGTGAATAATATGATACTTGGGGAAGTTGTCTTTCTTGGTGGGCAGAAGTTCGAAGATAGCATCGGTGCGCCACCTCTTGGAGGGGCGATCGGTTCGGAAGGGGGTAGGTGATCCCATGAATAATGTTGCTTATTCGGCAGCCATGCCAGCCGCTCACCTCCGAGCCCAACGAGGGGACGCTACGAGACGCGGAGGAAACGTAAGCGCCAGCTGTACATGGCTGCTATAACCTAATATGTCCACCCAAGGTTGGATATCGACACCAGGTTAACCCTTGCCGCCCAGGAATATGGAAGTAAAAAGAAGTGAGAAGAAGACAGGACAGATCAAAAGTGAGAGAGAAAGACGAAGATGAGGGGAGAGAGAGACAGGAAAAGGCGACTGCCGATTTCCCCTGGGTGGGTCAGCCCAGGGGTGCCGTCTACGTGAAGCCGGGGCCAAAGGGGTGTGTTGCCTCCGCCGGGGGGCCTTAAAGGTCCAATCACCCGGCGTTGGCTCAACCCCCCAGGATCCCCTTTTCCCCGGACACGGCTAAGCCACGCACGGCTACACACCAAACGCCTGCTTGCGCAGACGTCCCTGCGGGGATACAGAAAGAAATCAAGGTCAAAGTATTATTTTTAAATTTCTTGTCAGAATCTCCACGCGTGGCATCACAAATTTCGAAGTATTTCTCGTATTCTGGTGACATTGCGTACTCAACAAAATTTAAGCTTGGTGTGTTGTCTATGGCACCCTTAGAGGTCAATGTGCTTGATGTTTACTGATTAGGAACTACGTAGGGCCTAGTAGACGCCAATAAAATCTATGTTCGAGTCCGTGGAGCCGGAGTTTTCAGCGTCAAATATGCAGGCAGGTTGGGTAAAATCGTCGGGACTGCATCAGGGGCAAGCGTCGGCGTTCCCCTGGGAATTCGGACTTCAACACCATTGATAATATGGACTTAGTCTCTCAGAATAAAAATTGGGCGACCCTTAAGCTTCGCCTTTAGGAGTTGGACGCGATAGCGATATCCCGTCCCTAGTGCCTACTTCAATCACTTAGTGCATACTATGTAATGGGTAGTATGCTTTAAACGAGGAGCAATTATGCGCGGCAAACGTGGGAAATGTTTTCGAACTTGCAATGCACCCACTACGTGGTGTTAAGGGAATACGCGCAGTAAGGTGTATGCCGTTTGTAATGGGTGGCTGGCTTTAAACTATGAAATCGTTATGATAGTCACATGTTCTGACGCCCGATGGCAATGTACGCTTGTACCACGCAATATTCCTGGGATATTACATGTTATATTGTGACGCCTTTATAAAGGACGCTTGCGTTTGCGAAGCATGCAAGTTATTTTCACTGCATTTCCGAGCAGAGGAAGTTATTTTCACAGTATTTCCAACCAGAGGCATGGCTGTGTGGTAGAACACCTGCTAGCCACGCAGACGACCCGGGTTCGATCCTCACTCGGACCCGAAAAATTTTATTATTTATTTTATTTGCATCTTTCTCGATTTTTCGGTCACGGACAAGATGATGATTTTTCGGTCACAACCAACGACGCCGACACCGACGCCGACGCCGGAATTTCTGCGAACGAGCTCTTTAACGCTATCGCGTTAAAATGGGGTTCGAAGTGCAACTCACACACCGCACAATCGGCGTCAAGCGGCCTGTCAAGTCGATGGAGGTTCCGCTCCCAAAGAAGTCGTCGATCTTCATCCTTTGAGGCCTTAAAAAGGGATAACTTGCGACTTTGTTGCACACGCGGATATCCCGTTGTGCAACCGGGCGCGTAACAATGGTTTAGACACTGTTTTTTGGTCATTGCGCGAGCCAAAGCGAGATGCCGGCCATGCCGCACAGCCACGCAAAGCAAACCAAACAACCAAACTGGAAGATTGGTCGATGGCAGCGCCGCCGCTACTTTCCCCGCAAACGTGGACAGCTGCAAGCAAGGGGAGAGCGTGCCGGTCGCGCCACTCAAAAGTTCTAGTACACTCTACTCTGGCTGTCACATGGGCTGTCAACAGGTTCGACCAATACCTACGCGGACTAAGCTTCGAGGTCGAATCCGATCACCTTCCGCTTGTAGCTCTCCTTTCAAGTAAAGATCTGGACGTCTTGCCACCTCGAATTCAACGTATGAGGATCAAACTGATGCGCTATCAGTTCTCCGTCAAGTATGTTCCTGGAAAACTGCTAGCTACAGCCGACACACTATCTCGAGCACCCTGCGACTTGCCACCTTCCAAAGCGGTCAGCAGCTTAGAAATCTATGTAGGGGAGGTTCTTAAGGATCTACCTCCACAAATGGCAAGTCAGCTCGACGAGATCCGTCGTCTTCAGGCTCAAGATAGTGAGTGTTCTTCGATTATTGCTTATTGTGAGAGAAGCTGGCCGTCCAAGAAGAGAGTTCCGACCCATTTAACAGCATACTGGAAGGAGCGAGCGAGACTGAGTCTGTACGATGGGTTACTCTTACTGGATCGCCGCATTGTCATCCCGTCAGCTCAACGCAAGGACACTCTCGCACTGCTGCACGAAGGACATCAAGGTGTGCGCCGCTGTCAAGAGCGCGCCCGAGAGTGCGTTTGGTGGCCACATTGCAACCAGCATATCGAAGACCTAGCGTCTCAATGTGCTAAGTGTGCTGAGACTCGAGCCGTGCGTTCTGAGCCACTGATACCAACGCCTACACCGGAAAGACCATGGCAACGCCTGGGAATCGACTTGTTCCACTTGGAAGGACGTGACTACGTCCTGATCGTCGACTACTACTCCAGATTTCCAGAAGTAGTCACACTGGGAACGTCCTCAGCAAAAGCGGTCATTGCTGCGGTCAAGAGTTGTCTGGCTCGTTTTGGAATACCAGACGCTGTGCGGACGGACAACGGACCTCGGTTCGCGTCAAAGGAGTTCGCCGACTTCGCAAGAGCGTATGGATTCCGCCACGAGACCAGTAGCCCTCGATACCCCCCAGAGAGGCGGAGCGCATGGTGCGTACCATCAAAGATTTGCTGAAGAAAAGCTCGGATCCGTACCTCGCTCTACTGGCATACCGAGACACACCTGGCGTTTCGGGCGTCTCCCCAGCTCAGTTACTCATGGGGGGGAGGCTACAAACTCGTCTTCCGGTTCTGCCTGAACGACTTCTTCCGGCTTTACCCAATCACGAGGAGTTTCAAGCACATAATACTGCAGCGAAGAGTCAACAGGCGAAGGTCTACAATCGCCGTCATAGTGCTACTCCTTTGATTCCTCTCAATATAAGGGAGGACGTATGGGTAAAAGATTTAGGCTGCAGTGGTCGTGTCCTCAGCCCTGCTCAGCGACCTAGGTCATACGTGGTGGAGACTCCGAGTGGTGTTGTCCAGAGGAACCGTCTCCATCTGGTGCCGTTCGTAGATGACCAAAGTGTCCAAGGAGAAGCAGCAATGGCTTCATCACCAACGCATGGAACCTCGCCATCAAGTCCGCTAAGAGCACCAGCCTCGACCTTAACGCCGGAAGCACCGTCACCAAGTACTTAATGCGCATTACCTGTGCTGCCTGAGAAGATGCATCCCTCGCCTGAAATGCAAACTCAACCTGTGCAAGCAAGTGTGCCTCAGTGTGGTGAACCTAAGCGTACGCGTTGTGGCCGTACTGTGAAACCACCGCGCAGGTTGAACTTGTAACTATCCCGGGAGGGAAGATGTAGTGGACGCTGACTGCTATGTTTAGCCGCTAGTAGATGGCGCTGTGAGCATGCGAGCGCCACCTTACATGTGGTATATAGTCGGGCGCAGATCCGAATAAAGGGGGGCTTTTCTTGTTGCTACGAGCCGCGCTCGTGTCTCTTCACTCGGCGTCTCTGAACAAAAGAACTGTACACGGAGCCGACAAGCCGCTAACTGCGCGGTATTTGAGCTGTATTTTAAGCCACATTTCACTGTCGGCCACTATGTACACCGTATACATGGCGAGGAGGATTGCATTCCACGCCTATATTACCTCCGGAAGCAGTTCCTACAATTCTGCCGGATCTGCCCGCTTACCCGAGCAAGCTCCCTAAAGGAACGAGCAAAAAAGGAAGAGTGATGACACAACGAAATAAGGCACGTGGGGAGGTTGCAGTGGCGAGAGATGTAGACGAGCGGCGACGTCTGGGCGGCCGCGCCTACTGCCTCGTTGATGGAAATCAATGTGCGTGGTGGTCGACGAAGACGAAGAATATTTTACTTCATGTTCCGTCGACTCGCTTTCAGGTGAGGTCCTTTTTTAAAAAAGAGGAAATGAAAAGAAAAGTGAACCCCGCAACTGTCTCCAGCAAAGTGGGACACCTCAGCAGTGGTTCACAAGGGAAGGGATAAGGAGGGATTAAAAGAGATAGAGAGAAAAGTAAAAATTGGGAGACGGTTACAGAAGTTCTCGGACGGGGCCCCGATCGGCGAGCGGTCGTCCGACGTCTGTGCGGCCGCGACTATTGCCTCGTTGATGGAAATCAATGTGCCTGGTGGTCGACGAAGACGAAGCATATTTTACTTCATGTTCCGTCGACTCGCTTTCAGGTGAGGTCATTTTTTTAAAAAGAGGAAATGAAAAGAAAAGTGAACCCCGCAACTGTCTCCAGCAAAGTGGGACACCTCAGCAGTGGTTCACAAGGGAAGGGATAAGGAGGGATTAAAAGAGATAGAGAGAAAAGTAAAAATTGGGAGACGGTTACAGAAGTTCTCGGACGGGGCCCCGATCGGCGAGCGGTCGTCCGACGTCTGTGCGGCCGCGACTATTGCCTCGTTGATGGAAATCAATGTGCGTGGTGGTCGACGAAGACAAAGCATATTTTACTTCACGTTCCGTCGACTCGCTTTCAGGTGAGGTCATTTTTTAAAAAGAGGAAATGAAAAGAAATGTGAACCCCGCAACTGTCTCCAGCAAAGTGGGACACCTCAGCAGTGGTTCACAAGGGAAGGGATAAGGAGGGATTAAAAGAGATAGAGAGAAAAGTAAAAATTGGGAGACGGTTACAGAAGTTCTCGGACGGGGCCCCGATCGGCGAGCGGTCGTCCGACGTCTGTGCGGCCGCGACTATTACCTCGTTGATGGAAATCAATGTGCGTGGTGGTCGACGAAGACAAAGCATATTTTACTTCACGTTCCGTCGACTCGCTTTCAGGTGAGGTCATTTTTTAAAAAGAGGAAATGAAAAGAAATGTGAACCCCGCAACTGTCTCCAGCAAAGTGGGACACCTCAGCAGTGGTTCACAAGGGAAGGGATAAGGAGGGATTAAAAGAGATAGAGAGAAAAGTAAAAATTGGGAGACGGTTACAGAAGTTCTCGGACGGGGCCCCGATCGGCGAGCGGTCGTCCGACGTCTGTGCGGCCGCGACTATTGCCTCGTTGATGGAAATCAATGTGCCTGGCGGTTGACGAAGACGAAGCATATTTTACTTCATGTTCCGTCGACTCGCTTTCAGGTGAGGTCATTTTTTTTAAAAAGAGGAAATTAAAAGAAAAGTGAACCCCACAACTGTCTCCAGCAAAGTGGGACACCTCAGCAGTGGTTCACAAGGGAAGGGATAAGGAGGGATTAAAAGAGATAGAGAGAAAAGTAAAAATTGGGAGACGGTTACAGAAGTTCTCGGACGGGGCCCCGATCGGCGAGCGGTCGTCCGACGTCTGTGCGGCCGCGACTATTGCCTCGTTGATGGAAATCAATGTGCGTGGTGGTCGACGAAGACGAAGCATATTTTACTTCATGTTCCGTCGACTCGCTTTCAGGTGAGGTCATTTTTTAAAAAGAGGAAATGAAAAGAAAAGTGAACCCCGCAACTGTCTCCAGCAAAGTGGGACACCTCAGCAGTGGTTCACAAGGGAAGGGATAAGGAGGGATTAAAAGAGATAGAGAGAAAAGTAAAAATTGGGAGACGGTTACAGAAGTTCTCGGACGGGGCCCCGATCGGCGAGCGGTCGTCCGACGTCTGTGCAGGCCGCGACTATTGCCTCGTTGATGGAAATCAATGTGCGTGGTGATCGACGAAGACGAAGCATATTTTACTTCATGTTCCGTCGACTCGCTTTCAGGTGAGGTTATTTTACAGCGAAAGCTGTTATGAGATCACAACAAGGCTCGTTTCTGCGCCATAGTTGTCCGCCGCCGCCGCCGGTGTCCGTAATCAATATCGCACGAAATAAGAAAAAAACTAACTAAATAAAAAACACCTATGACAGAATGGGAATCGAACCTGGGTCTTTAGCGTGCCAGCCCAGCACTCTACCACTGAGCTACGCCGCTGCTTGAAACTGCGGTGCAAACTGACCCTATGCAGGCTTCATGTCGGGTAAGGAATCGCGTTAACGTGTTTTGTAAAGCGTTTTAGAACAGTAAAGTAAGAACCAGGCGTCACACAAATCGAATTGCTTAACGAGTGGGTCGTTCAATGCTCCAACCCATTAGAAAAGCCTCAGGCAAACTTCTTCATCGTCGTCAGCCACAGCATCAACAAAGTGCACACAATGCGTTACAAGAGTGTAGAGGGTACCGCGCTTTTCTGAAGAATGACGAATAATGGCATAGTAGACGCTTCCCCACTACAAAAAATTACGATGATTGATGGCGTAGTGGGTACCATGCAAGTGCGCTTATTGTAGTTGCCCTAAGAGTGTTTAAAAAAGTAAGGCTCTAGAAAGGCCGCTCTCCCAGCTTTCGCTGTGGCTGTGCTGCGCGTTCCGCGCAGGCCTGGTGGTTTTTTTTTAAAAAGAGGAAATGAAAAGAAAAGTGAACCCCGCAACTGTCTCCAGCAAAGTGGGACACCTCAGCAGTGGTTCACAAGGGAAGGGATAAGGAGGGATTAAAAGAGATAGAGAGAAAAGTAAAAATTGGGAGACGGTTACAGAAGTTCTCGGACGGGGCCCCGATCGGCGAGCGGTCGTCCGACGTCTGTGCGGCCGCGACTATTGCCTCGTTGATGGAAATCAATGTGCCTGGTGGTCGACGAAGACGAAGCATATTTTACTTCATGTTCCGTCGACTCGCTTTCAGGTGAGGTCATTTTTTTAAAAAGAGGAAATGAAAAGAAAAGTGAACTCCGCAACTGTCTCCAGCAAAGTGGGACACCTCAGCAGTGGTTCACAAGGGAAGGGATAAGGAGGGATTAAAAGAGATAGAGAGAAAAGTAAAAATTGGGAGACGGTTACAGAAGTTCTCGGACGGGGCCCCGATCGGCAAGCGGTCGTCCGACGTCTGTGCGGCCGCGACTATTGCCTCGTTGATGGAAATCAATGTGCCTGGTGGTCGACGAAGACGAAGCATATTTTACTTCATGTTCCGTCGACTCGCTTTCAGGTGAGGTCATTTTTTTTAAAAAGAGGAAATGAAAAGAAAAGTGAACCCCGCAATTGTCTCCAGCAAAGTGGGACACCTCAGCAGTGGTTCACAAGGGAAGGGATAAGGAGGGATTAAAAGAGATAGAGAGAAAAGTAAAAATTGGGAGACGGTTACAGAAGTTCTCGGACGGGGCCCCGAACGGCGAGCGGTCGTCCAAAAGAGAACATCGCGGACGAGACAACCGTCAGCCGTGAAATCCACTGAGCGTCTCCCGAGGTCACTGTAGAAAAGGCACTGCGCCGTGCTCCCTTAAGGGCTGCAGAAATAGGTGCCTTTTTCTTGTCTCTTTCTAACCACTACCACTACCACCACCACCACCACCACCACCACCACCACCACCACCACCACCACCACCACCACTTCTGTAGAAATGTCTGTGTTCATCACTGCACGCATGTCGGTGCTTTCCACTCGAAGACGTTTGTGCTAGGTAAGCAGGCGGCTGGCGCGTCAGTGACAACTATATTCAAGGTGGTATAACCAATTTGCATGAAGCGCGTGACGTGCATATCTGCAAAGGCGCAGCATCACGGCGTGAAAGCGGTCTCACCAACAGCCTAACATTGAGATTGCAAGGCCAAATTAAGTGCCAGGTAAGAGCAATTTACACGTTTAAACTGAGCGGAGACGAAAATAAGTTAGAAACTCTTTATTACACGTTAACGCGATTCCTTACCTGACATGACGGCTGCATAGAGTCAGTTTGCAAAGCAGTTTCAAGCACTGGCGTACCTCAGTGGTAGAGTGCTCGGCTGCCACGTCTTCGATTGGAAAGCACCGACATGCGTGCAGTGATGAACACAGACATTTCTACAGTGACCTCGGGAGACGCTCAGTGGATTTCACGGCTGACGGTTGTCCCGTCTCGGGTTCGATTCCGATTCTGTCATAGGTATTTTTTATTTATTTAGTTTTTTAAATGCGAAGCATTTCTTTGCGAAGTTCGGCGACTTTGAGCGTATCTATCTAGCCGCCTACGACTTTGTGCTCTATCGTTAATGGGACTTATACCAAATTTGGTATGGCATAACATGACTGTATGACGAACATAAATGGCTGGTCATATCATGAAAATCATGACTAACTTGTCATGAAAAGTATGATTTACATGCCACGCTCATGACGCGCTCGCGGCCGTTTTGTAAGCTTGATATACACCAAATTTGGGATTGAGTGACATGACTGTATGACGAACATAAATGACAGGTGGTAATATGAAAATAATGACGTGCATGTCATGAACATGATTTACATGCCACGCTCATGGCGCGCTCGCGGCCGTTTCGTTAGCTTGATATATACCAAATTTGGTACTGAGTGACATGACTGTGTGAGGAATATAAATGACAAGGCGTAATATATAAATCATGACATTGTCATGAGCGACATGACTTGCATTCCACGCTCATGGCGCACTCGCGGCCGTTTCGTTAGCTTGATATACACCAAATTTGGTATTGAGTGAGATGACTGTATGACGAACATAAATGACAAGTGGTAATATGGAAATCATGACATGTCATGTGCTTCATGACTTGCATGCCACGCTCATGGCGCGCTCGCGGCCGTTTCGTTAGCTTGATATACACCAAATTTGGTACTGAGTGACATGACTGTGTGAGGAATATAAATGACAAGGCGTAATATATAAATCATGACATGTCATGAGCGACATGACTTGCATTCCACGCTCATGGCGCACTCGCGGCCGTTTCGTTAGCTTGAGATGCACCGAATTTGGTATTGAGTGACATGACTTGCATTCCACGCTCATGGCGCGCTCGCGGCCGTTTCGTTAGCTTGATATACACCAAATTTGGTATTGAGTGACATGACTGTATAACGAACACAAGTGGCAGGTCCTGACATGGAAAACATGACATGCAAATTATGTAAAGCATGATTTGCTCCTTCCTGGCTGCTTCGCATTACATGGATTCCCACAGTGCGTGGGATCTGCCGGCTTTTCCTTATTTCGCGCGATAGTGGTTACGGACAACGGCGGCGGACAATTACGGCGAAAAAAACGGCCCTTGTTGTGATCTCATAACAGCTTTCGCTGTACTAAAGCAGTGATGTGATAGCTGCGCCAATTGCGCCAAACTGCGCCCGGAGGTGAAACCTGCTACATCCTGCTACATTTTTGCAAAAATCGCATAATTTGAGTCGAGCATGCGCCAGGACGTCGTCCTTGCGCTCTTCCGGAGAAGAAGATCGCGCATGCTTGCAAACCATATCGAAGTTAGCACTGTATTTCAAGGTCATAGGAGCGTACTGTGGTCATAGGTCATAGGAGCTGTGGTCATAGGAGCGTACTGGCGAGTGCTACACTTTAGAAAAGATCCAGTAAAAAGGGTGTCTTTTTGTCCCGCAACAATTACCGCCATCCATCTTTCATGCCATTCCGTGCATTATCGGCGCGCGCCCAGCATTTCCTGGTCACGAGCGCCATGCATGCTATCAGCGTAACATGACATTCTAGATGGATAGGAAAGTGGCACCGGGTTTTTAAGAAAGGAAACGCGAGCAAGCCAGATGACGATTATAGTTGTGTGGCTGAAATACTCCCCCCAAATACTCGATTTTTCGCTTAGAGTGTACGGTGTATGTAATTGAAGTAGTTGCTGGGCGCAACCCTGCCAACGAATTCCGACTGACCCATACTGTGTAAAGAAAGTTTTCTACTACTAGACCACACCGCGAGATTACATTATTAAGTTTAGCAAAATAGCTTCTAACTGTTGTGGACCAATCCAGGGATTAAGCTGTTTGAGGGATGGTTAGTTTGTTTTAAAAAAACATTTTTACTCTTTATTGTAATCTACTTTCATAAACTTCGTGCAGGGCGCTTAATTTTTACGTTAAGTCTGGCCATACAATAACCAGACTTTATCAACAATCCACGCACTGCAGTGGACTGTGGGATTTTGCCGAGTAAGCCTGGTGTCCCAGATTCCTGGTATCTCGGTTGTTTTTCGGCTGCAACAATTCGTGTTTCAGAACTTGCCGAAGTTAAACATCAAGCCTACCATTATCGCGAATATCGTGGAGCACAAATTTAACTTCCGACACAAAGAACCAGTTTAAATATTAAACCCTGTATTTTACAGTGATGTGATCGGCCGAAGCCAATTCGGCGCAGCTTCTGGAGCAGCTAAAACCTTGTTCTGGAGCAGCAAATCAGCCTTTTGGAGCAGTTGCCTCTCACACATCTTCGAGCACAACTTTTTAAGTAGCTAACCCGCAGCAGTTTTACCATGTTTAACAAATAAAAACATGCATACATACATGTATTGGTGTATATATAGTTTCCCAAAAGGTGGAATTAACTCGCTGCTCTTCGGTTTCCTGCTGACAGCTCTAAACTTTTACATATCCGTGACATATCAGGCCACCCAACATTTCCTCGCGATACAATTGTCATCTCTTATTCAGTCGGGCTTTCCCTGAAGCTCCAGACAGCAAAAGCTTTCCACGTATATTCTTTTTGCTATTAAAAAAAAATGAACTATTGCGATGACGTCTGTGCTTGGCAGTACAACCTAGACGCTTGAGTAGTGTGGTGAAGTACATGCTGTCGCACTTTATAGACAGACTCGTAAGGGTTTCGGTTCATTGGAGGTTTATAACATGGAGGGTTTAATTAATGATTGACAAATTGTGGTAAAATTGCAGCGCTGCACTCAACGAAATTTGTGATGATGAAAGGCTTGCATTGTATTTAGACATGTTCTCTAAATTGAACTTTTCCAAAGTCGAGAAGCAGCACCGATACGAGATAATGCATCACCATGGTTTCCCAACATGCCACTGCAGCGGCTGGAATTGCTGATAAATGCTGGCAGTCATATGGTATTAAAACATGAGTGCCCTGTATGAAATCATTTGGAGGTCAGCACAAGTAGTACATCTTATTGATAAATTAGCCTAGCTAGAAATTCTAATTACATAGATGTAATGCTGACTGTAATTTATGCAATCAATCATATAATATTATCTCACAAAAACTTGTAGTTGTGCAGATTATTATTTTTTTTCTCGCTCCATAACATTCAGTCTTTATACCTCGATGATGTAATTTCATAGTATGGGCATAGTTCGCACTGTTTAGTGCCAACTACCCCCCCCCCCCCCCCCACCGCTCCCTTTCTGGCCGGTAAACTCAATATGCAGATTTTATGGTTGAACTGAATCTAGTCATGTAATGGAGTGTGGAAATAAATCTTGCATATGTGAACCTGCCATCTTGATTTATACTGTGCGCCTGCCACAATACATGTGTAGCGCTATCATCATCAACCTTCATCATCGTCATCATGTTACTAGCCACCGCGCCGCGCCTCTCGTGCAGCTCATGCTGAGCTCGAGCCGCGAGACTGTTAGAACGGGTTCACGCGCCTGGCGGACTGGACGCCGGCAGTTGCGGCCGCTCCGTTTGGCCTTCGCTCAATAAAGTGGCGAGACAGCGGCACGGCCATGTTGGCCGCCTTCACGACGACGTCTCTCGTCTCTGTCCATCGCTACAGTGGTGACCCGGACAACACGCCTTTCGACGAGCGGCCACTGCCATGTTTCGACGTCCCTACCCGCAAGTGCCGCCGTTCAAGCCGGTCTACCCCCGAGTGTGGTTTAAGCAGCTGGATGCCATTCTCATGGTGGATGGCGCCACCGCACAACCGGAGATGCACGCCGTCCTGCTACACGCCCTCCCGGTTGAGCCTCCACCATCTCGCGGCCGCGTCGACATCCAGACAGCAGCCATACGACGACCTCTGCACAGCGGTGCTGGCCTCCTACGAGGAAACCTACCGCCCGCTTCCGATGAGCCGCGAGTTCCGGGTTTCCCCTCCGTCGACTCGAACTCTAAAAGCCAGCCCACAGCTCTCCCCTTTACTACGACTTTTCTTCCCCGGCTACGACTCCTTCTACCTCGGGTCCGGACACAGGAGCATCCATTCCTGCACCCGACCACGACGACCAGGTAGAAGACGCCCCTGCGTTGACCGACCTTCCCGAGGACCTCCCCGAGGGTCCTCGAAGGTACGAGGGTCCGTCCCGCATGCCTGCCACTCGCCCGTCTTCCCCAACCTCGACGGCTCGTGACGCCTTGAAGACGTCAGACTGCAGTGCGGCTACCTTGCCGCACGTCCTGGAGTCTGACACGGCCGCGGACGATCTCCCACCCGCTGTTCGCCCACCAATTGCGGAGGCGTCGCCGTCGACAATTACTAACGAACGCGAGCTTCCGTCGACCGCATCGCTCTGCGTCATTTGCCAGCAGCGACCAGCCTCGCCCTCGCAGTCTCCCGCAGCCGAAGTTCCAGCCCCCCAACTACGGCCAAACTTCAACGACGCGGCAACTATGACTGACGCGCCTGAGGACAACGTGCCTGGCCCTGCTATGGCAGAGCAGACTACTCATGCCCCACCTACCACAGAGCAGCCATGGACCATGCTGATCTGTGCACCAGCCCTCGTGCGCCGACTACCGAAAGTCCTTCCACAAGCACAGGTGCGCCGACCAACCCTCCTCTAGAGTGCACGCCTGCAGTGTTCCACGGCATCCATCCTCCGGAACCGCTGACCCAGGCCAGCAGCCACCAAACGGGTGTCCACAATGCAAACGCGCTCGTCACAACGGCAACGACGCCCAATTGGACCCCATCTCTATCGCACGTGGCTCTACGTCGACAAAACCACCGCACTCGGCGTCAATCAAGACGGCATGCACGTGGTGCGGTTGTTCGAGACCGATGTCGCCGCATCCGGGGACTTGTGTACCATTTCCAGCACACCGAACGCCCTACAACGCCGAGGTTGGTGTTGCGCCGACACCGCAGTCCACACCAGCACCACCGACCCGCTGCCAACGTTAGCGACGAAACAGACACATCTACGGGCACCTTTGTCAGTCGCCTGCGATCGTGCCGCCTGGTGCGCTCTCGAACAGTCACACCAGGTCATCGTGGCACCCACTTGTCTATAACCACAGCGCTCCGGTGCCTTCTCCGTCCGCTGCCTTTTTCCCAGTGCCGCCCGCCGGAACAACTGTAAAGACCCTGCGCCTCCACGTCGACAACTGGACTACCCACGGACCCTTTCGACTTGCGTAGTCAAAACTTGTATATACGCCGCCATAGTTTTTCATTACGGGTTCATTTCTGCAGGGGGGGGGGGGGGGTATCTGTAGCGCTATCATCATCAACCTTCATCATCGTCATCATGTTACTAGCTACCGCGCCGCGCCTCTCGTGCAGCTCATGCTGAGCTCGAGCCGCGAGACTGTTAGAACGGATTCACGCGCCTGGCGGACTGGACGCCGGCAGTTGCGGCCGCTCCGTTTGGCCTTCGCTCAATAAAGTGGCGAGACAGCGGCACGGCCACGTTGGCCGCCTTCACGACGACGTCTCTCGTCTCTGTCCATCGCTACACATGGCAACTTTAGCTTCCACCTCCCCCTCCCAGGCATCGCTGTTTGTGTCAGTACATCCAGCTCTCGCACAAGCAGCCAGCTTATATTATTTTGAGTGCCTCCATCTATTAGCACTAAGCTTAACTTTACGGCAGGACACGTGCTTCGGTGCAGAAGTCACCCTTTCCGAGACACTGTGTGCATGGATTCTCAGCTGGGCAGAATGGTCGCCCCGGGCAGCAAGTGCAAGTTACTGCTCAACACCATTAGCTCAATTGAATATCAATATTGTCACGTGGTCGTGACGTCGACGAAGGCAACAGTCGGCGTTTCAAAGAAGAAACTCTTTATAGGCCGAACTTGTGGCCGGTAAACGGAAAGTCAGAATACAACAATAAGCACTGGCACTGATAGCGGCGAACGGAGCGTCGGCCGTCGATCAACTGATCATCGTTGGGACGCACAGTCTTTTATACAGCGCGCGTCGAACTTTCTAGCCTTATCACTGCTGGTCGTGCAAGCTCTAGAATAAGCTGGTCGGTTCGCGTCTGGCGTGCAATCTTAACAAGACGATCTACTATAACCGCGAAGCTTCTCGAATGCTAAGGCGTGGTCTGCGCCGAGCGTTACTGACAGTCTTTGTGGGCGGAAACCGAATACAGCAAACGCGAAAATAAGAAACGCGCGTGGCAATGCCCCCCCTCTGAAAAAGCATCGTCCCGATGCTTAAAACGGAACACGGGGGGGGGGGGGGGGGAATGCATGCAACAATAAACATCAATAAAGCAAGAAAGCACAATAATAAAGCAATAGGTGCAGTCCTCAGGTTCACTAACGCGCGTAGTACGGCTTGAGGCGTACGACATGGACGACTTCAGGTCACGCACGGCGCCGTTGAGAGTTCGTAATGCCGTCCGGGACAACCTCGTAGTCCAGAGCGCCTAGACGTCGAAGCACTTTGTATGGCCCGAAGTATCGTCGAAGAAGTTTTTCACAAAGTCCACGTCGGCGTATTGGCGTCCACACCCAAACGTGGTCGCCGGGCTGGTATTCCACGAAGCGTCGTCGAAGGTTGTAGCGGCGGCTGTCGGTCACCTGCTGATTCTTGATACGTAGGCGGGCGAGTTGTCGGGCTTCTTCGGCGCACTGTAGGTAGGCGGTGACGTCGATGTTTTCCTCGTCAGTGACGATTGGTAACATGGCGTGAAGCGTCATTGATGGGCTCCGTCCGTAGACCAACTTGTACGGCGACAGCTGCGTCGTTTCTTGCACTGCCGTGTTTTATGCGAAGGTCACAAACGGAAGGATGGCATCCCATGTCTTGTGCTCGACGTCGACGTACATGGCCAGCAGGCCTGTAGCCAGAAATTTTTTTCGGGGCGGGGGGGGGGGGGGGGGGGGGCAACCATTGAAAACCTTGAAAACCACCTATTTTTATTATTTATTCGCGGTAAAACACCCCCCCCTCCATCCGAATTTCGGGGGGGGGGGCCCGGGCCCCTAGCCAGTATCCATAACGCGTTGACAGTATCCATAACGCGTTGGAAGGTCGCGGGGGCCGAGCAAAGACCGAAAGGCATGACCTTGAACTCGAACAGGCCGTCTGGTGTTATAAAGGCAGTCTTTTCTCGGTCTCTCTCGTCGACTTCGATCTGCCACTAGCCTGTCTTCAGGTCCATCGAGGAAAAGTACTTCGCGTTGTGGAGTAGATCCAAGGCTTCGTCTATACGCGGGAGGGGATACACGTCATTCTTCGTGATCTTGTTCAGGCGACGATAGTCGACGCAGAAACGTAGAGTTCCGTCCTTCTTCTTCACCAATACCACGGGAGACGCCCAGGGACTCTTGGACGGCTGGATGATGTGGTCGCGAAGCATTTCGTCGACTTGTTTCTTTACGGCTTCTCGTTCTCACGTAGAAACTCGATACGGGCTCTGACGGACTGGTCGGGCACTTTCTTCGGTTATGATACGATGTTTCACGACTGGGGTCTGTCGAATTCTTGACGACGACGAGAAGCAGTCCTTAAATTGCAGGAGCAGACTTTTGAGCTGGTCTTGCTTCTGCTTCGGGAGCCTCGGGTTGACGTCGAAATCTATTCCGGGACCTTGATTCGTCGAAGCAGGTTCGGTAGCATCGGAGAGGGCGAAAGCATTGCTGGTGTCCACGAATTTCTCGATGTAGGCGACCGACGTACCAATGTTAAGGTGCCTATATTCGTGGCTGAAGTTTGTGAGCAGTACCTTTGCTTTGCCATCACGCAATTCGACGATGCCTCTTGCGACGCAAATTTGACGGTTCAGGAGTAGGTGCCGATCGCCCTCGATGACGCATTCATGGTTCGCAGGTTTTTCGGTGCCGACGAAAATAATGACGCTGGAGCGCGGCGGAACGGTCACCTGCTCTTCTATCACATTCAATGCATGGTTCCCTGGCGTTGCGTGGGGCGGGAGTGCTTCGTCTGAGGTTAGTGTTATCGACTCAGACCTCAGGTCGATGACGGTGCCGTGGTCACTTAGGAAGTCCATTCCAAGTATCACAGCCCTGGAGCAGTTTTGTAGGATTACAAAGCTCGCAGGATAAGTCCGGTTATTGATGGTGACTCTCGCCGTGCAGACTCCAATTGGCGTTATCAGGTGGCCTCCAGCTGTCCGGATTTCGGGTCCACTCCAAGCGGTCTTTACTTTCTTCAGCTTGGTGGCAAATGGCCCACTGACGACGGAATAGTCGGCCCCAGTGTCGACGAGAGCGGTGACGTTGTGGCCGTCGATGAGAACGTCGAGGTCGCTGGTCCGTCGCCTAGCGTTGCGGTTAGGTCGCGGCGTCGGATCACGGCTGCATCAATATGTTGCTGTGCTTCCATGCTGCGTTGTCAGGTTTTGTTCGGTCCGTGAGGTTTCGTCGGCAGGTCTTCCGTCTGCTTCGCATCATGTTCTGCAGGTCTCGTCGCGTTGTCGTCGGCGGCGGCCGCGGAGGATCTTCGGCATTTCGTCGTGCAGCAACCGAACCTCCATCGGTTGCTGCCCTTAGTTTCCCGGATACGGGCTAGGCGACTGGCCCCAGTTTGGGCAAGTGTACTGCCGGCGGTGCGGTGACGTGTAGCGGCCGGGCGACGGCGAGCGGGAAGGTCATCGCTCTTGCCACTGTGTTCCGGTGAGGTAGTCGTCGATGTCGCGAGGTCGTTCACCTGGCTGTGGACGCGGTGCGTTGACGACGAAACCACGCAGCCCCATCTGTCGGTACTGGCAGCGGCGGTAGGTGTGGCCGGCCTCCCCGCAGTGGTAGCAGAGCGGGCGGTTGTCAGGAGCGCGCCAAACGTCGGCTTTCCTTGGCGCGTAGCGCTGGCCGGTTGGCGGGCGGTACGACGTCGATGGTGGCGGCGGTGGTGTCTGACGACGGAACTGCGGTTACGTGGCGTCTTGACGAGGGCGGGGAGAGGTAACGGGATGGCGGACAGCAGCAGCGTAGCTAATAGCATGTGGCTGCGGCTCTGCTTGGTGAGGGACGCCCAGGGATTGGTGGATCTCATGGCGCACGACGTCAGCAATGGAATTCACTTGAGGCTGCGATGGAGGCAAGAATTTTCGCAGCTCTTCCAGCACGATCGCCCTGATCGTTTCGCGCAGGTCGGCGGAGCAGAGCCCTTGGATATCGGTGAACTGTGGCGTCGAACGGCGATTGTACTGCCGGTTGCGCATGTCCAGGCTCTTCTCGATTGTCGTCGCTTCCGAGACAAATTCGTGAACACTGTTCGGAGGGTTGCGCATCAGTCCCGCAAAAAGCTCCTGTTTTAACTCCTCGCATGAGCAGCCGAACTTTCTTGTCTTCAGGCATTTCGGGGTCGGCGTGGCGGAAGAGTCTAGTCATTTCTTCCGTGAAGAGCATGACGCTTTCGTTGGGGAGCTGGACGCGGGTTTCAAGCAGAGTTTCGGCTCTCTCTTTGCGGACGACGCTAGCGAAGATAGCCAGGAACTTGGTTCGAAAAACGTCCCATGATGTTAGGGTCGACTCTTGGTTCTCGAACCACGTTCTAGCGGCGTCTTCTAAGGCGAAGTACGCGTGCCTCAGCTTGTCTTCATTGCTCCAATGGTTGAAGACGGCAACCTGGTCATATTCTTCGAGCCAGCTTTCCGGGTCCTCGCACGATGACTCCCGGAATTTCGGCGGCTCCCTGGGCTGCTGAAGCAGGAAGGGTGTAGGCTGCGCAGGTGTTGTCATCGTGCCTGAGGTTGAGGTCATTGTCTTGGTTGTCCTGGTATTTTCCGGCAGGAGCCCATGCTCTGGCTGTAGTCCCTGCTGCCTGCGGCTGGTGCGACGGACAGGGTTATCCTTTACGTCGTCTTCTTCGCGGCTTGGGCTTGGGTCAGCGCCTCGCGGGGGCGTCCGGAGCGTGGACGAAGCAGCACCTCCACCAGATGTCACGTGGTCGTGACGTCGACGAAGGCAACAGGCGGAGTTTCAAAGAAGAAACTCTTTATTAGGCCAAACTTGTGGCCGGTAAACGGAAAGTCAGAATACAGCAATAAGCACTGGCACTGATAGCGGCGAACGGAGCGTCGGCCGTCGATCAACTGATCATCGTTGGGACGCACCGTCTTTTATACAGCGCGCGTCGAACTTTCTAGCCTTATCACTGCTGGTCGTGCAAGCTCCAGAATAAACTGGTCGGTTCGCGTCCGGCGTGCAATCCTAACAAGACGATCTACTATAATCGCGAAGCTTCTCGAATGCTAAGGCGTGGTCTGCGCTATAGTGAACTAGATAGGGGTAATGGGACGAGGGCGGTCCCCGCGACGAGGCCGTTTGCACGGAAGCCGCTGGGCGGCGCTGCGGCGCCTTTCTCCTGAAGCGCACCACAGCGGGCGCTTGTTCGCCGCGCATTCAAATGAAGAATGCGATAAGTTTAAAGTTGGTGCTTGACTCCCGAGTGCCTAGGTTGTACACTGTGTCAAAAAAAAAAAAAAAAAAAAGAATAAATAGTTTTGTCTTTAAAGCTCTAAGCAGATGGATTTTAGGGACAAAGCTGCCTGTAATAAAGTTTTTCGAACTGCGCGTGGCTACTCGGAAAGAACGGATGTGGCACAACACCGCCGATGCGGTGCATGCCAAAAAAAAAAAGAAAAAAAATGTGAGAGATAAACAACTGAAAGAATGCATAAACAACTGAAGAATTCGGCAAGGTCGACGAAGCCTTGAATCTGACCGGACGATGAAACGCTGAATAGCTCGGAGAGCTTGATTTGATAGATGAGGAGACCTCCATATGTTTTTATATTCATTTTCAGAATATTCATTGCTGTCATATTAAAGCCAAATGCCGACCTATACGACTTCATATATTTTTTAATGGTCGCTTTCCTTGGAAAGACCTATTGAGATCTCGCGTTTCCGAATATGGTCATAGAAGCATGGGCTCTTGAGCTTAATTAATTAAAATAAATTCAAGGAGTCAGTCTTGCGCGTATTTCATGTCTTTCCTGCTTGCTCTCTTCGATGCTTTTAAGCATTGTCGCACACTAGCCTGTTGCTTTCAAGGCAGGCGCATTAAGCTTTTTTCTTGCACCTCATCAATTAATCTTAGCATTTTTTGCTCTCATTTCGTCGAGCTGCTCTGCCAGTCTGTAACTTAGTTCTCATGCAGCGATTTTTCTCCCCGAGAATCCGCAGCCTTGCAACAGGCGTCCTTTACAGCTTTCTATCATTTGCATCGCTTCTTCGAGTGAGTGAAGCCTTCGGCATGTACTTGTACGAAATACAGGCAGAACCTGCAGAGGGTTGAAAAAGAAAATCATTACGTCAGGTGGAAATGTCATTCACCCCTTTTGCTTATAATTCGAGAACTGACGAGGAAATTAGTAAACAAAGAAAGCAGTGTCGAAACGAGAAGGAAATTAAGCATAATGCTAATAACAGTGCGAACGAAAGAGTCGACGTTGCCGAAAAATATGCAAAGACATTACGCATTAACTTTCACTTTTCTAAGAGCAAAACGCGTTCGTTTAGTTTGATGCTAGATTCTCAGCAATAAAACGTTTCTAGGTGCGCGCGGCCTTTGCCCACTAAAATGAAATGGCTGGCTAGATATATTTTCACGTACTCATCTGTTTCATTCATAGTTCCTTTGCATTTGAAGCTGGACAAATCCATCTGCAACAATCATTTGTTGCTTCAATCCCTCGGTAATGGGCACAGCAGCAAAATCTTCCAACATGCCTGCTCCCTTGCCAACTTGCATTGGAGTTCTCACTGTAGTTCATCAATACATTTTTTCCAACGCTGACAGTGTTTTTCTCACTATCCAGACAAGCCATAATGTCATATTGAAATATTGGCAGCGCAAACTGACGGGACACAGAAAGAGGACACAAACAAGCGCAGACTGAAACTTGGATTTATTCACAGAAGATAATATATACCAGAAAAAACACGAAGGGAAAGGGAAAAACAAGAGGGAAGGGTCCGCCAACTAGCCCGCCTTACAACCCTTCTGCAAGCCATAATGTACCCAACACCGTCATACTTAGGAAATTTACGGAGCGCCCAGTGCTCCATGGGTCTGGGAACTTCACTCAATTCAAAGGTGCGATTCTCAGCGTCGTCACTGTTGTTCACAGCTTCGCTCGTCTGTATGTCGTCCTCTTGTAGGCACCGCCTTTTTGTTTGGTAGCCGTGGAGGTAAAAGGAAGCTCTCTTCTTTGTGGGCCGTTCGCGCAGGAATTTTTTGAAGGTACGTGGAGAGTTTCGTGGGCACTGTATCTGGCGAGAGAGATGGCATCCCACGGGGTAAACGCACCTCTTTGCCGTCGATTACGTGTACGTAATCTCTCAGTATATATTTTCCTTCCAAATGAAGCTCGCGCACGGCGTCAATCACTTCCAGCGGCTGGTCCTTGCGGCGTAGACTGTAGATTTCGTTCCCACGCGCGGCGCATTTCGTTATTTTTGGGGACACTGAACAGACAGCTTCGGGGCATCTTTCCCAAACCAATAATTCCTTCGCCCAGATTTCGCTAACTCAGCGTTACGTTCATCAGACCGCCGAAAATACCACGCACAAGCGACTACAATCGTCAGCGCCTGTTGACCGAACGCACGTTGCTTTGATGAGGCTTCAGGAGAAAGGCGCAGTGGCGCCACCACGCCGCGCACGAAGATTTCCGTGCGTTTCGCCTCGCCGCCGCTGCTTGCTGCCGCTCTCCGCTCGTCCCACTACCCCTATCTAGTACACTCTATCTGCGCCGAGCGTTACTGACAGTCTTTGTGGGCGGAAACCGAATACAGCAAACGCGAAAATAAGAAACGCGCGTGGCAATATTCTGCGTTGAGTAAGCAGCTGGTGGCCCTGGGAGATTTCTTATAACTACACAGCTCTTGGTCTGTCTGCTTCAATGGCCACTAAAAATTAAAATGGTAACTTATGTAATTCGAGTGCCTGTCAGATTTTTCTTTTCTACGAAGGACTGTAAAAATGACGTCCTAGTGCACGCTCGGCGCAAATTATACGATTTCTGCAATAATGTAGCAGGATGTAGCAGGTTTCACCTCTTGGCACAGCAATCACATCACTGCCAAAGGAGGCCATTGTGAGAACCACATCATCGCTTAATTATCATTTTTTTTCATTCATTGCGAAGCATGATTGAAAAAATTATTTTTCATTATTTTTTTCATTCATTATTTTTCCTTATTTTTATTATTATTCATTATTTTTACCGAATCAGGCATGGCAACATCGAGGATGATTGACATCTTAAAGGTTTTTAGAGAGCAAGTCATGGGATTCTCCTTCACAACAGAAACTGCCGTTAATGGTTCGATAAAGTTTTTAGATGTTGAGCTTACTTTTGGTTCAGGTCATATGTGTTGGCAATATAGTCCCAGGAGCGTTAAGCCTTTGTTGGATTACCGGTCGGCCCACTCTAAGGTTGTTAAGAATGGCATAGCCATATCTGCTCTGTGATCAGCCCTGACAAAATCATGTGAACACATGATAGAGGGAAGCGTTAATGTTCAGTTGAGCAAACTTAGGAAGGCGGGATACCTGAACCAGACGACGGTTCTCGCATGTAGCCGGCTTTTGCGGGAGCTAAAGAAATCGATGGCAGGGCAGCAGCTAGGCGTGACGGAGCCGAAAGCAAAAGACAACATGAAGTTTGCGGTGATTCCTTATGTGCATGGGTTGTCACATCGTCTAAAAAAGGTGCACGTACGGCATGAGGTGAAGGTGGTGTTTTCTGCGGAACACAAGGTGCGCGGCGTATGCCCCGCGGTGCGCAGACGCATAGAGTCGAGTTCTAGGACCAGTCAAGCATGCAGCATTAACCACACCTACAGAGCATCCCCTTATCATGTGGCCGCGTTTACGTTGGCCAGACGGGCAGATGTCTGAATCTGCGCCTTAATGAACATAGGAACGCAGTTAAAGGCCCTGCATTTTCAACACACCTTGGTATGCATTGCAGGAACTGCAGGTGCTCCGCAAATTTCACAGGCACCACAGTTTTATTCTGCCACAAGGACAAGATTACAAGGGAGATCTGTGAGGCATTCCAAATCAAAAAAAGGACATAGATGTGTGAGCCAGACGTCATTGGCACTAACAGATAAAGAATTATCTTTTCTTGGCCACACCGATTAGCGCCTTGCAAGGGTCAACACATACCTGTTGTCACCTCGCCATGTTGTTAGGCTTTGAAGTGGTGTGGTGTTCAGTTATGCTTTTCTGCGCAGTGACGCATGCGTGGTACTCTCTGTGTTACTCTCTGTGACGCATGCGTGGTACTCTCTTTCTTTTCTTCCGTTTTTCCTTGATTAAACTTTAGTTGAATGTTGGCGCATGTGTTGTCATGTTCTTCTCCCTTTGTCCCCGTAGTAAGTGCGCGCGATCCTTTGAAGATGAATACCTACCAACTCGCCCAGTTTTCTGCTTTGTTGTCTTTCGGACTTGGCCAACAGAGGGAGGAAATGAAACTTCGCCCCCCTCTAACTGCTCGTTCACTCTTATATAATAGAGGCGCAAAAAAGACAACGACAAAAAGGGCAAGGACATGCAGGCGGCGGGGGTATGGCTGTGCAGTTTGGCAAGGATGGTGCCACCAAAGCTGCAGACACTGGAAAGAAAGGTAGCCTTAATCAAAGTAGTTGAGAAGAGGAAGAAAAAATTGAGCATCGCCCAGCTATTTGGCATCCCTTGTATACGCTTTCAATGATGGTAAAATCCAGCAGAATGTGCTGTATAGATTTGAGCAGAGCCTCTTGACCCAGCCGAAGCTGTTTTGAGGCTTGAAGTTTGCAGATGTCGAGGTTGCTCTCATGGTGTGGCTGCATCATGTGAAAGCAGCCATACCCATCCTTCCTGTCAACACAACATTGATAGAAAAGACCAAATCTTTGGACTTATGAATAGGCTATATCAATTTCACCTACAATAGCAACTGGTTTGACCTTTTTATGAAAGAGACAACATAGCGCTGAAGCTTGCACATGGCGAAAGAAACAGTCGATGCAGCTACTCGACAGGTGCCCACACACACTGGAGCACGCTTCACTTGCTGCAAAATAAAGTTGAGTGCAGTGGTCGAGATGTGAATTACGGCGAGTGTGTAACACTCGCCGTAATGGCTAATGGCTACACACTCGCCGTAATGGCTACAGGCGGCGCTGACTGACGCTCCCACGTTTAAAATGCACATATATACCCTATAAAGTGGACGGAGGGATGACCGCCACCGTAGCTCAGTGGTAGAGCATCGGACGCGTTATTCGAAGGTTGCAGGTTCGGATCCTGCCGGTGGCAAGTTATCTTTTCGTCTACTTTTCTTTCTTCACATTTACATTACAGTTACTTCTAATAACATCCCCTATACTTTCCTTGGCATCATTGTCTGTTAGTTCTCATTAATAATGTGCTTAACAAAGCAAAACGAGCCCTTAAGTTCACACTTCTTTCAATTGTTCACAGAGTAACATAGAATGGCAACTTAGCAAGGATACATAGAAATGGCAAAAGATTACAGCAGGCTGTAGAACAATGCGCAATAGATATATAAATCTAAGAAAAATATGGCTTATACAATATACAAGACATTTCAATAAAAACACTACACTTAAGAATACACTCGCGGTAAAGTAGATTTAGTTAAGTAAATGGGGCAATAACGCAACTTAACCGAACTGTGTTTGTAAACTTTCCTCGACTATCGTAGTAAACTTGTCTAGCGAGATGGTGTTAGCAGTTGATGGGTCAAGTTCATTCCAGTCTCTTATCGCTGTCGGAAAGTAGGAGTATTTAAAGCAGCTTGAATGGTGTTTATACTCAGTGAGCGTCAAGGAGTGTTTATTATGTGTAGGTCTTGCTGTGGTTATCGAGATATATGTAGCAGTGTCAATTTTTAGCTGGTTGTGTAGGAGCTGGTGCAAAAACTTCAATCGTGCTAATTTGGCTCTATTTTCAAGGCTAAGAAGGCCAGCCCTTTTAAGAAATTCGGTCGGCGAGTCTGACATTTTATATTTGTTAAATACAAACCTAATGGCCTTTCGTTGGATCCGTTCTAGTTTATCAGTGTTATGTTTAGTGTGAGGAAATCATGCAATATTCAAGAACTGTTCGGATAAAAGTTTTATATGCTAAGAGCTTGATGTCCGTTGGCGCAAGACGAAGCTGTCTTCTGAGAAAGAATAGTTTTTTTAGGGCAGTTGTTGTAATGTTGTTTATGTGAGAGTCCCATCTAAGATCATGTGCAAGTGTCAAACCAAAGTATTTGTGTTCTTGAACCCGAGCTAGCTGTATGTTACTTGTGGCATAGGGGAACTCAGACGTGTTTTTTTCTGGTGATTGTGAGGGCAGCTGATTTACTAACGTTAAGAGTCATTTGCCAGTCAGTGCACCATTTAGAAACTGCGTCCAGAGCTACATTTAAAGTTATATGGTCCTCGGGAGAGTCAATTTCATGATAAAGTATACAATCGTCAGCGAATAATCTAATTTTAACGCGTATGTTAGGCGGTAAATCATTGATAAAAATTAAGAAAAGAACAGGCGCCAAAACACACCCCTGAGGCACACCAGATGTGACGGGACATAGAACGGATGCCTGATGGTTAATTTCTACAAACTGTAATCGGTTTGTGAGGTAATCTTTTATCCAGGAAACGATAGGACCGTTTCCCAAAGTAGATGCGGTTTTAGTTTTGAGTTTACTGTGTGAGACACGATCGAAAGCTTTCGAGAAGTCTAGTAGGAGAAGATCAATTTGTTTTTGGTTATCGATGCTAAGTGAGATGTGGATTAGTTCGACAAGCTGAGTGACAGTGGATAGACCTTGTCAGAAACCGTGTTGGTGAGGTGAAAGGATGTTTTCTTCTTCGAGGTATGTAGTGATGCTTTCAAGCACTATGTGTTCAAGTAGCTTACTGATTGAGCTGGTTAGAGAGATGGGCCTATAATTAGAGAATTCCGCTTTGTTACTGGATTTATGTACTGGAATGATTTTGGTGACTTTCCAATCTTGTGGTAATGTACATGTTGATAATGATTTGTTAAAAATTAAGCATAAGTATTTCGCTAACCATTGTGCATATCTTTTTAGGAATATATTTGGCATGTTATCCGGTCCAAGTCCCTTTTTAGTGTCAATGTTGAGTTTTAGACGTAAAAGATCCGGTTCGGTTACAACCGGGGCTTCTAAGCGTGCTCGGCTGCATGGGTTAACATGTGGAATGTTACCATCATCTACGGTAAAAACTGATTGAAAATATTTGTTAAGAAGATTCGCTCTACAAAGGATGTCATCCGAGGGAGCTGGGTTCTCGCTTTGTTTTATAGGTTTAAAATAATTCCAGAACTTCTGAGCGGAAGTTTTCAGGAAGTTGGAGAGGGTATGGTTAAAGTAGTTGGTTTTAGACGCCTTTATTTGACTTTTCATGTCGCGAATAGCGGTGGAAATGACCTCTCGAGATGTGTGGTACGGATTGGATTTCCATGCCCTTCTTAGGCGTTTCACCTTACGTTTAGCATGAATGATGTCGCAATTAATCCAAGGGTTGTTCTTCCTTGTCTTCTTTGTTTTCGTAGGTACGAAACTGTTTAAACAATAGGATACGATTTCTTTGAATCTGCGCCTTAGTTGTTCAACGTCTGAGGTTGCAGTATTGGCTAGCTCCAGAAAGGCAGGAAATTCGCCGATGAGGTGATCGAGTATGCTGTTGTCGTTGGCATAAGAGAAATCATGGTAAGTAGTTGAGGTATTTAGGTATGATATGCTCCCACGAACAGGTACACTACAAAAGGTAAGCTTGTGGTCCGCTACGCCATCCATGACGTCGATTTTCGCTTGATCAGATGGGAAATGTTCACTAAGAAATATTAAGTCTAAAATGTTAGATGAAGGCCCGCATGTACGAGTAGGTTGAGTCACTATTTGGGACAAATTAAGATTAAACATGATATCAAGCATAAGTTCAGAACAAGCCGAGTGGGAGTAAAACGTTTGCCAGTTTATGTCTGGCATGTTAAAATCGCCCAACAAGATTAACCTGCTCTTCGATGCATGCCCTATCAAAAAGTTCTGAAGTGATGTGATGACGTCAATATCTGCTGCAGGGCTCCGATAGACGCAACCTACAATCACGGTGCATGCACCTAAAAGGAGCCTGCAGAAGATTGTTTCTGTTCCGATGACATCAGGAAGCACCTGTTAGCTTATTTTCTTGTTTATAAGAATGGCTACCCCTCCCCCGCGTGATTGTCTGTCCTTGCGGATTATCGCGTAATTAGGGGGTGCTACTTCGTCATCTCTAACGTTGCTCGTAAGCCACGTTTCGGTTAGTGCAACGAAGTCTGGTTTGAGACACAGAAGCAACGATTCAAGTGCATCCACTTTGTTGACGATGCTACGAGCGTTTAGATTGAGAAAGCTTATTTCTGCCGTCGCGGGCGCAGCTTCGATTAAGTGTTTTGCTGGTTTACCTGCTGGCTGCTTACTTCCTTTAAAGGGACTGCATCATTCTTAGTATCATCCCAGCGGTAAAGCTCCCCATTTAGTCGTAGTTTGTCAACAACCAGAGACACCTCTGCTCCAGATACCCTATGCTCTTTAGCAAAGTGCCAAAGTTTACATCTAATGTCATGTAAGCGAGCTGAGAAGTCTTCACCGATTCCATAGTTGGTACCCTTTAGCTTGAAAGAGTTCTTCAAGACTCTGGCTTTGTCGCGAGAGTCAAGCAGTTTCAGAATAATTGGCCTTGGTTTTCTACTAGACTTTCCTAGTCTGTGAATTCTTTCTATTGTAACATTCTCGACTTTGAGGATGTTGCTTAAAATTTATTCTCTCACAGATGTTTCGAGCTGGTAAACAGTTTCGTCAGGGTTCTCTTGTACGCCATAGATAAGCAGGTTATTTCTTCTGGAACGGTTTTCCAAGTCATCCACCTTTAGTTCTAACGACTGCACAATCTGTTGCAATTTAGTAACTTCATTTGAGCAACTCGTCAAAGTGTCCTCAAGAGCAGTCAGTTTTTCTAGTTTTTTATCAATGGCAGACAATCGTTCTTCTTTTATTTCCTTTATGTCATTAGCAATGAGCTGCAGCTGTTTAGAAATCTGGGCCATATTGGGTCCCAGGTTGCTCTCAATATCACCGGCAAGCAGTAATAGTTTAGCAAGACATACAACATCGCATATCACCGAGCACAGCAGCCTCGGGCACGGCAGCACAACTAGGCACAGTTCGTTAGAGTGAAAACATTTGTCGAAACGCTTCCTCACCTGCACAAGAAAGAGCAGAGGATTATTCGTCCGCATGTCTTGAATACTGCCGTGCCCTTTAGCCCACTGAAGACCGTCAGTGACTTTTAAGCACTCCTGTGCCGGTTCCGCTGCTTGGGTGAGGCATGGGTACTCGACGCTCGTTGTCGCTGTGGCCGGTGGGTGGTATTCCCAGAGCGATGGCGTCACTGTCACTGGCACATGCCTATCATCGATGCCTGAGTGTGGCAAGACAAGTTGGGCCGTGTGACATGGTCCACCGTGCTTGACAGGTAACTGAAGCAACGATGCGATCAGCTGCACAAGAAAGAGCAGAGGATTGTTCGTCCGCATGTCTTGAATGCTGCCGTGCCCTTTAGCCCACTGAAGACCGTCAGCGACTTTTAAGCACTCCTGTGCCGGTTCCGCCGCTTGGGTGAGGCATGGGTACTCGAAGACGCTCGTTGTCGCTGTGGCCGGTGGGTGGTATTCCCAGAGCGATGGCATCACCGTCACTGGCACATGCCTATCATCGATGCCTGGGTGGCAAGATAAGTTGGGCCGTGTGACGTGGTCCACCGTGCTTGACTGGTAACTGAAGCAACGATGCAATCAGCTGCACTAAAAAGAGCAGAGGATTATTCGTCCGCATGTCTTGAACGCTACCGTGCCCTTTTTTAGGGGCGAAGCTCCTCTTAGTCTAACCTTGTCCCACGTCAGGCGTAACCGGCAGTATCGTGATAATGATGACGATGACGCTGATGACCATGAAGAATAAGCGCATTCCAGACCACCTCTAGTTCCCATCGTGTGCACCGAGGAAGCAAAGCGTCCCGCAGGCGGTGTGGCCATCTATGTCAAGCAGAACACTGTAGTACAATAAGGCCGTCCACCACTACTACAGTCACTAGAGTCATGGCCGAGAGCATAGAGGGGCAGCTTAGAAATGGCTAGGCAGGTGGTGTCTGTCGCCCAGGTTGGCTCCATTCCTTGATCTTGCTTAGATGTGCTTGCGGGGGCTTAGTCCATCCCTCCTTCCCGCGTCCTACACCCCCTCCAGAGCATGCGTGTCCCCTCCCCCCCCCCTCTCTCTCCTCTCCTACGCTCACCCCCTTTCTCTCCTCTAGGAATCCTCTACTCTACGGAGCGGCGTCTGCGTTCCACAGCGGATGTGCGTCCTCTCTCTCCTCTACGCTCACCCCCCTCTCTCCCCTCTAGGAATCCTCTACGGAGCCATATAAGAACCCCTATCCCTCCACTTCACCGACCATAAAGCCACTATAATGAAGGGGGACCGGAAGCCACGTCTAGCTACCATTTACGAATAAATAAAATTTCTTGTATATATACACACAGTGTTTGTCACGTCTTTGATGATATACTGGACGAAAATTCACGGAAGATTCACGGTTTACCGTTGAACCACCAGAGCTTCGCCCACTCATCATAATTCACTCCGTGGATATGCTGTGATTTTTTTCTTTTTTGTCTTTTTTTTCTTCATCTATCACTATTTTGAGTTAACTGGGTATTATTGTAAATAAATAAACATAGATAAATGATAAGACAGGGCTAGAGAAGTGTTGTGTAGGACTCGTCGCCATGTGTTGTGTAGGGGCCGGCGTGCACCTCGGCGGGCCGACGGAGGGAGGACGACGCAGGAGACTGACGGGAGAGTGACTGACTGTTTGACTGACTCTGATGGACTGCCCTCCCGCGTTTATTACACGTGGTTTTAAAGAGGGGGGAAAAGGAGGCCATTGGCCGACAAGGTACATGTCACATGACTGGCAAGTCAGCTCCGGGTTGGTTGTAATACACAGTCGCGGCCGAAGCCCAGCTCCACCTAGGGACATGTATGAATAGCTTTGCCCCGCTGATATGTTTATGCGACATTAGAGGTCGCACGACAAAACATCGTCCCCCTCTGGGGAAAATTGCATCATTATACATTGGAAATATGAAACCTGTAATGTATTCTGCCTATAATAATTGTACATTCCATTAGATATGACAGTATGCAGTTATGTAGATAGGAGTAGCAGTCTAGTCATGCCTCTGGGGAATAACCTTACCATATGCTGCACATCAGCAACACAACTAAAAATGGACAAGCAAGTTTCTATCACAACCTTATATAAGAAATGAAACTCGAAAGGACACTTGAAAATGACACTAATAGTCCCCAGTTCACTAGCACACTCCAGATCAGCCTGACTGATTACTGGTAAAACGCACACAGTTGCCCTCTAAAGCAGTACATCGCGCCTCTAAAGCAGTACATCAGCGATGCGGAGTCGCACTGGACAGTAACTGACGCAGGGACGCACTGGACAGCCGGGGCACTACGACTGGGCTACGTAGGCAACACCTGGTTGCTGAACTGTAATGTAGAATGCAGACGTCGACCGCGGCTGTTGTCCTGTAGGCAGCGAAGTCCCGTAAGCAGTCACGTAGAATGTGACGTGGGCCTGCTTCCCTCGGTGTTGCACGTCCATCTGGAAGCAGCCCAGAATTGGGATACGACGCTTGAAGAAACCCTGTAGGCGAGCCGACGTGCGTAGCAGGCGATGCCCCGAAGCGAAAAGTGCGTCGAAGTCCCTCTTGGTCATTAATGACGCAACAGCTCCAGTATCCTCCAGCAATAACATAGGGATGTGTCTTCCGACGACCACTGGAACACGTAAGTCCTGTAGGCTAGGCGACCCAGCTTGTACGGACAGGACTGTGGCTGCGCCGGAGTCAACGGGAGGAATTTCATGCCCCGAGGCCTGGCGTTTACGGCAAACTGCCGCGAAATGGCCTTTTATACCGCAGAATTGGCAAATTTTTTTTTTTTGGCTGGGCAATTACGTGAAGTCGCCAAATGTCCCAATTTGCCGCAGCGAAAGCAGGGGCCAACTTGAGGCCTGGAAGCAACCTGGCTTTCTTTTCGGCCGTGCACGCCGTCCTGGAGGCCAGCTGACGATACTGCGTCGCCATCTTGGACGCGGCCACTCGCATTGGGGGGGGGGGGGGGGGAGCCGCCATGTTGAATCGAATGCGGCGCCGCAAAGTAGCCAACCCGTCATTTTGTACTCCCGCGACGCCTTGTTGTGATGTGCTGGATGCCCCCCACCGAGCAAACTGAGTAGCCGTTCATTTTCCCCGAACGCTGCGTTGGCTTTGTTGAGTGCCTCCAACTCTTGTCCAACTTCCTCCGCCTTTTGTAATGTGAGTGCTTGCCCGTACGACAGCAGCTTGGCCCGTACATGTGCATTGGCGTTGGTGACCCCATGGTATACTTGGTCCCGTACCCTGTCGTCGTAGGTAGCGCCAAACTTGCACGAGAGGGCTTTCTCCTTGAGGGCTGGAACGAATTCGAGGAAGGTTGCACCGGGTAGTTGTTGGCGCCTCGTGCACAGGTGCCGTTCGGCAAGCACATTCGTTGTCTTGGCAAAAATGCCGTCGAGGAAGAACAGCAACGTGTCGTACTGCATTGTCGCCCCGTCAGTTGTCGATACCGCTCTCGAGCCCGAAGTGCTGACGCTCGATGTTCGTCCTCCCAGCCGCTTCCGTCGGCCGCCTGCAGGTGTACCCGGAAAGCCGGAGCGTAACAACGAAGCCGGAGCGTACAAAGAAAGGGTCAGGCCGATGCCATTGCAGCAAGGGGGGTTGCAGCACCGACGCACAGTAGAAGTGTGGCCGGCAAGTAAGTGCCACATACGTCGTGCTCGACCTGGCGTCACCTGACGCAGTAGGTACGCAGTAGGCCTACGTAGGAGGTGGTGCCGGAGGAGAATAAAGGAAAGTCAGGCCGACGCCATTGCAGCAAGAAGGTCGCAGCACCGACGCGCAGTAGAAAGTGTGGCCCGCAAGTAAGTGCCACGTACGTGGTGCTCGACCTGGCGTCGCCTGCAGTAGCGCAGCGGTTCAACTACCTTGTCGCCCATCGTAGCGCAGGGGTTCAAATCCTCATGGCCCGTGGTAGCGCAGGGGTATCCCATCCTCGTCGCCATATGTTGTGTAGGACTCGTCGCCATGTGTTGTGTAGGGGCCGGCGTGCACCTTGGCGGGCCGACGGAGGGAGGACGATGCAGGAGACGGCTTGAGGCAAGACTGACGGGAGAGTGACTGACTGTCTGACTGACTCTGATGGACTGCCCTCCCACGTTTATTACACGCGGTTTTAAATAGGGGGGGGAAAAGTAGGCCATTGGCAGACAAGGTACATGTCACATGACCGGCAAGTCAGCTCCGGTTGGTTGTAATACACAGTCGCAGCCAAAGCCCAGCTCCACCTAGGGACATGTATGAATAGCTTTGCCCCGCTGGTATGTTTACGCGACACCAGGGGTCGCACGACACAACAAGAAGCAGCTTGTGCTGTAAGCTACAAAAGATGAGAGTTGAATACAAGATTTTACGTTAAACATGGGCGCCGCCACCTTGGGCTATGAAACGAATGTTTGCTTGTTTTTGTATCCCGTGACGAGAATTGATAAGGTCAGGAAACGTTAAACGCACCAACCCAACTGTTTTCATGTGTATACGTCCACCGTGGCACTGTTTATTCAGCTGTTCAATATACAAAATGGCATGGTTCACAGCCCAATATGGCAGCACCAAAACCCATCCTTTAAATAGTCTATAATATGCCCTCATTGCTAAGTTACACTATTTTTTACACTCTTGTAAAAGTCACACCCATTATTTCTTGTTCTAATGCAACTGGGTGGTCATCTTCTCAAGTTCGTTTGTCGTTCTGTAGGTTTCTGCCCCATATTAATTAATTAACTGATTGGGTTTGAACGTCCCAAATCCATAATATGCTTATGAGAAACGCCATAGCGGAGGCCTCCGGAAATTTCGACCACCTGGCGTTCCTTAATGTGAACCTAAATCTAAGTACACGAGCCTCGAGCATGTTCGCCTCCACCGAAAATGTGGCTGCCGCGGCCAGGATTCGATCCCGCGACCTGCGAGCGAGCAGTTGAACACCATAACCACTAGACCACAGTGGCGGGTATTTCTGCCCCATATTCAAAACTGCTAAAATACGATGGTTGTACATTTTTCGCTGCCAAATGTGAAACATCCCATCCTTATTGTTCAGTGGATTTTATTTATATGAATAGGCTTCTGTGCTAATATTTCGCCTAGACAGACGTGTGTATTCTAATGACTCAAGGGTGCGGTTGACAAAAATGAATTTTCATTCTGTCGCAGGGCCCCCTGGCATTGTCTTCAGCATTTACATGTAATTGCTGTGTTACATATCTTTCGTAGATTTCCTGTTACACTGCAGCACAATTTCCCTTTGTTTCAAACAAAACATGAGTGGCCCTGTAAAGATGTTTCGTGACTCTCCACAATGCATTATCATCCTGTTGATGGCCTCTAAGGGTAAGGAGCACACGATTTATAATGTAACCGCTTCCAGTGCAGGACCAGCTATAGTGCGATTTTTTCTGACTCCCGTTTACCCTCCCATAGGATTCCATGCATCGGCATACCGCTTATTGTGCAGTCCCCCGAGATGAAAGACCGGTTATAATGTGGTTGCCGGAAAATCCTCAGAGAAGAGAGGGAGCGAGCGTGCTTCTTAGCGCAGGTGCTCCGGCCGGGGGGGAGCGACGCCGGCGTTACGGAGGAGGAGACGCAGAAAGAACGAATGAGGAACGAGAAGCGAAGGGGGGGGAGGGGGGGTGAGAAGATGAGTGGTGATTGGGGGGTGGGGGGTGCGGGGTGTGAGGAGGGGGGAGTCGTTGCGTAGGCGAAGGGGCCCTTTGCCGCTTTTGCTTTGGCCGCCTGTCATGCATGCCCCGCCACGAACGAGCGCCCGCGTCCACCGCTGTTTGTCTCTTCGGTTTTCTATCGGGGATAGTTTCACTGTCGTAAAGCGCAGATTTGGCACGTGCTAATTCAATTCCCGCGCTAGTGACAATGCTTTAAGACACGATCGAGCTTTCGCCTTGGACCACCAACAGGCCAACTTACAAGCTTGGAAGACTTTCTTCTGGATAGTTGCGGCGGCTGTTCTCCCGACCGCAAACCGAAACTTCGTGTCACGCGTACTGCCCTCGGTTTGTGGGTGTGATCTCTCCTACACCCGATCTCCACGTTTCTTGGGAAAGCGTCTTGCGACAGCATGCCACATTGCAACCCCCCATGCTAGGCCTAAAGAATGCTAGCTGCCTCGTCGGTAGTGACCACAGACTACCAAAGTTGCGATTTGGCGCCGAGTCAACGGAACATTTCGCACTTGTTGAATTTACAAGGGGTGACTTACATCTTCAACGAAAATGAGGACCTCTATGTGTAACACTCGTGTGGCGGTTCATGGTCGCCACTGTTTTCGACATTGCGCATGCACCCGGAAAATCGAAATCGTGTGGAAATTTCAATTGCCGTTTTACGTACAGTTTCTGGGCATTGCAGTATCGTGGCAAAGTCCACACAAATGAGGTGGTCCGAAAAGTTAGCTGGAGTCTCCGTTACGGCGCATTTTTATGTTGGCGTTCGTTATGTCGGCACTGCAGGCCCGCGGACGCTAACCATTAAACATTTTCAAATTTAAGCGCACGCAAACTTACGTCCCAGTAGCATGCCCCGGTAGTTGGAATTGTGAGGCTGTCTCTTGGTCATGTTTTACACACATGCAGCCTTTCAAAAATGTTGTGTTGGTTATAGTGCAGTACCGCTTATCGTGAGGATATTCGCGACTCCGGCGACTTACGTTATAAGCGGTCCATGCTGTATTTTGAATGAATAAAGGAAACAACTTGACATTATCTGAGTAGAATTAATATCTACCATAACAGCAATACTTCTTTTCAGACTGGTTGGTTCATACTGAAATAATGACATGCATGTCATGTACAGCATGATTTACATGACACTGTCTTCGGGCGCTGACGACCTTTTCATAAAGTGGACATATACATGAATGTCACCTTAACTAGTTTTATCAAAGAATCTCCTGCCAAGTTTTGGGGATACCTTAATTCGAAGCCATGCCAAACCAGTTAAAGAGACGGGGCTCCCTTCTTTCTTTCTGCTTCTGCAGCAAGTCTACATTTCAGCATAACAGCATTTAGAGGTGTTGAAATTACGCTACTTATGAAACTCACAATTCCAGTGGAAACAATAAGGCAGGCAATAAAGGCCTAGATGTAGTCCGGCGTAACGTGTACACGCGACGCGATTAAGCTACGCCGGCGAAAAGTGGAGAACTTAAGGTCTGGCATTACGGCGTAGCCGGCGTCTGGCGGCGTTTGGCTTGCTTGGCGACGCCGGCGCAGAGATAGAGCATGTTCCTATTTCACGTGCTCCACGCGGCTGGTGTTAGACCACAATGCACTGCGCGTGGCAGCGGCGGTCGGCAAAATGGCGGCGTGTGGGCAGCGTTTGGAAAGTGTGGCCGTGATTTACTCGACTTTGATCGACGACCACATGATTCTGTGTGTGCTCGAAGGGATTATAGATCACATTTGCGTGTAGACCAGCAACAGTGTGGGCTGCTGCAACACGGAGGGAAAAAGAAATGTCTTGGAAGCCTTCGAAATGCGCTCTCGTATGTACATACATGATCCGCTTTGGTTTCTGATGCAACATATGTAGCTATTTTCTGGCTCCCAGAGCGTTTAACGCAATCTTCGTGAGGAAAGACGTTTCCGGTGAAGTCAAACAGTGCACAGAGTGAGAAAAAGCACGCGCATCAACCATCAAGCATGTGTAGAAAAGCAGAGAGCGAAAAAATTGTGTACGCGTCAACCGAAGAACGCGGAGCCGCGAACACGCTCGAGGAAGAGAGTGCACGTGCGCCACTCCGAAGCTGCTCGCCGTGGCATGGTGCCCGCGCCTGACTCTAGAGTGAGGAATTGGCCACCATCGCTGGCTGTGCGTACCCAGCGTATCCGACCTTGGCGCGCTCGACCTGATGCGCTGAACACGCCGGAATATATCTAGGCCTTAACGATCACTACATGTTGGATGCCCAAAGATTGTTGCCCAACACACTGATACCTCTGCTTATCGCTGTCTGCGGTACGGCCCTTCTCAATCTCGTCGGTGATGCCATCTTCCTCGTCGTCAACGGCTGCCTGATTGTTGCCAATGTGGACGTCTCCATACAGGTCACAACTCTCAAGGCTGGTCACGGTAACTGTGTGATCGGGCATGTCATATGTCACAGGCTGTTCCTCCCTCTCCACATCAGCCGAGCTGCCTGCAACGGAACATTTCGATCATGTAATTATCCACAATTCTTTCAGACAACAAGCGGATGGGCAAACAATAAATGCAACAAATGCCGCGCAAACACAGGAAAAAAAAATTAAGACAGCTTTGCACTAGGTGTGCCAAGCCTGAAGGAAGTGCGGAGCTGGGACAACTGAAGAGTTGTCTCTTTTTTTCCTGCTTTCTTTCTTTTTCTCCTTTTCAGCTTTTCTGTCTTTTTCCTCTTTTTTTTCTATTTATTTCTTTCTCTCTATATTTCTTTCTCTTTCTTGCTCTTTCTATTTTTCTTCCTATTTCTTCCCTTTCACTCTCTTTCTATTTCATGCTTGCTTCCTCTTTTTTTCTATTTTTATACATGGTTTTGCCAGCATTACACCAAGTGCACTAATTGTTTTTTGCTGATGACGATAAGTGATCATCGTCAAGACACTCGAAGAACAAGAGGAAGAAGACTTCTCCTTGGCACAAGAGCGCATTCAATATGCTACACCTGGAGCGTTACGCCAAGCAACGACAACAGCGTACTACCACATATGATTTAAGGTGAAAACTTTAGCGCACTTTATAATCATGATGTAGCACAAAAAGACAATACGGACACAGAGAACCACAAACCACAGGCGCTAGGGTTCTCTGCGTCCGTATTGTCTTTCGCGCTACATCATGATTATTAGCAAACACCAACTAGCCCAAGAACAAGTCCTTCTACAGACGCTTTACTCGTCTCTCTTCTATTCCTTGTGGTCCGTCTTGGTTGTGCAATAGTTTTCACCTTAAATGCTATGTACCAACTAGGCCCAACAGAAGCTTTATTACAGCATACGATAGCACGGCCCCTTGAAGTGCTCTGCACTTCAAATTCAAAGAGGGAGAGAGCAGAAAACAGAAGCATAAAGAAGTAGAGACATGAATTTTAGAAATCCTCGCAGCGTTTCTATTAATACTCTTGTGTCAAGAGCCCTAAAAAGAATATTGTAGTGCCTTCGAGTGTACTAAATAAAATTTTAATGCTGGTACCTAAGAAAAACACTTTCAGTTTTGATATTGACGGGGTGGTTTCACAGTGACGCGTCAACACATTCTGACAAGCGTTAAAGTCACGTGGGGAGAGCAACTCTTGACGTACCAGTAGCAGCTCTGGGATGTGCTGAAAGCTGCACGTGATACATGTAAACAAACAGCGATGAGTGAATTGTCATCCAGCAAATTCGACAGCGATTCTGGTAATTCGGGAAGGACACAGTTTGCAAATCCAGTGATGACTATAATCACTTGCAGATGCTGGGCAACAAAAGCCTTCAATTCAAACTTTAATATTTTAAATGTGTTTTCGGGTTCTTTATGTGGAGAGCATTAACACTTCATGCCAAAGGAACGAAAAATGTCCCTTTTGCGATGCCTTAAAGGGACCGACAACTGCCCAGGACATGAAATGAGATGACTCCACTGATGGAAAGATTGTCCGTCGCATTGACTCAAACCAACCCTGTTTTTTTCGTGAGAGGTGGATTTATATTTTTATTTCTTCATTGAAAGTCGCGAAAAATGACCTGTGGCGCCTCTGGCGGCAAAAACATGAACGATACGATATCCCCGGCCACGTGACCGTTGATTGCCGTATGTAGTCGACAATTTTTTTTGTTAGTATTGAAATATTGTTGGTTTCTTTATATTAAAGGATATTACTCCAGAAAAATATACTTATAGGCCTGCATTAGTAGTATGCATTAAAGTGGCGCTGCCTTTGCGTGACGTAATGATCCCATGGTCGTCAACGCGTCTTGAGCAACTTTTCAGCGTGCTAATGCAACCGTGCACGCAGTTTTCAGGTCGCTAAGGTTTTGGAGCGACATGGTTTTGCTACCTACACTTCATCTCAAAAATGACGTAAAATGCTACTCGGCACGGTCGTGCATATGCGTAGTGACATTTTCGGTGACTTGGCTTGGCTCGTGTATCGAGAGAGTCACGATGCCGGAACAAGCCACCCATGACAAGGCACAGGCAACCTTGGGTGCAGGTGCACACAACGTGGTAGAAATACAGGGAAGCTGTATAATGCCACATCATATCAGTGTAACAGCTTGTTATTTTCAAAAATAGCTGAAAAGCCAGGGGTGCAACAGCCAAAATAGAATTTGGAGCAATTTTTGGAGCAGCAAAATGTTACTTTTGGAGCACTAAAATCCAAATTTGGAGCAGGTTACGAGGAAAAAAAAACATGCATTTTTTTTTTATCATGAAAGACCAAATTTAGAGATGTATAAAAAAGGCTGACATTTTAAAAAAATATGTACAAACCATTCAACACCACCTAAACGGTGCAGTGTGAACTTGAGCACTGCTATTTCTATAAAAGTAGTATTTTGAACCACCCCACTAAACAAACAATGATAAAATCCACATTAGCATTTGCCGCACCTGTCAATCCTTTGACAGAGCCTGGGAATTCAAATGTGGATCTGCCAACTGGCGACCTTGAAATTCGGGGCATTCGTAAAACTGAGGAGTAGGGGTGGTGAGAAAAAAAAAAAACTGGCGCACAGTTTTATTTTTTTCAGGTCTGCAGAAATGTCATATACTGCTCCAAATGATTGCCAGTAACTTTTTTAGGCGTCAGCGACGATACTAGTACTCACAGTTATGCGGCGTATACACGCATGAGTAACTGAACACAATGTGCTGTGTCCCGTGAGTGGTGCTAACAGCCACTTCAAAATCTTAATACGCTTTTCTGCAGGGCACCAGTGTACCGCGGCGAAAGTGGCTTAAGCAGCGTTCTGCATGGGTTAGACCAAGGCCAGGAAATTTTCGAACACCGCTACAGCCCCACCCCCCCACCTTTTTTTTTTTTTTTCTTTCACGATGGGGTTAACCATTGGGCACAACTTCCAGGCTCGCTTGCAAGGCGCGTTCGACCAGATAAAGTAACAACGGCGCGTGCCCGTTGGCCCGGCGACGGCACCGGATTTCAATTGCCGGGACGACGCAACTTCCAAGACAGAAAAATGTTTTATGTGCCGTTGCTATGGCAACCAGCGTGGTCGACAGCAACGCCAGTGTTCGCAGAACGTGGAGTTCGTTTGCACGCGGAAAATGCGGGCATACGCTTCCAGCTTTAGTTGCTAACATGCCATAGCCGCGTTTGCTGACTAGGAAATTCATATTTCCTGCGTAGCATTAGTGGCTACGGCAACGCACTTTTGTTTTGAAGTTGCGTCGTCCCGCCGATAGGTAACCGCTGCGGTCAGCGGACCGATGGGTGCGCGGCGTTATTACTTTCTGGTCAATCGCGTCTCGCGAGTGTCCTGACCTAATGAGTATATATATTACGCCCTGGTTTAGGGTTTGGGTCTGCGCGCGTGGATTGATTAATGACGCAAACTGCAGGTGGCCAACGTGGCCCCCCATTTCTCACTGAAATTAGCGCAACTGAGAAAATTTTTAGGCTGGCCGGGCATTTTGGCGCAGCGTGGCGCAATGTCCACCAATTTCACGGTTTTGGCACAGCTCAGCGCAAAAACGGGGAATTGTATCAATTTGGCGCAATTGGCGCAGCTGTTGCACCCCTGTCAAAAGCTCAAAATAAAGGTGGTTAAGCATAGTTACAGGAACTACTGCAAAAGCAGAACGACGATAGCTTTCACAAATCGCGAGAAGGGCTGGCGGCATCGCTATCAATTTTCAGTGTTGCTGGCGGAAAGGTACATCTGTGTTCAGAGCCTTTCAGACTGAAAAATACTGCTTGTAAAATAACTACGTGCTTTTGGCATTAACTACTGCAGCTACAAGCACTACGAAGGGTGAGCTTTCTGTTGCGCCATAAAAAAATGGGTAAGAAAAATCAGTTGTCGGTCCCTTTAAAATCATGTCAGTACTCCCAAATGGCAGCAAATGATGTCAGCGTCATTACATTGAGATGTGAACTTGTGTGTATTTGATGCCAAACCCACAATATTTTGCGCTGGAAACACTCCACTGCCGTTAAAATAGGTGAAATGGAATTGGCACAGTTTGTGCAAAATGCACTTGGATGGATGCATTAAGGTGCAAAGAGGTAGAATTGTAACTAAGTGACGCAAGTGGCACAGATGGACCGCCACTGTAACTATTGACCAGCCACAGGCATAGGTACTGCTGGTGTTGAAGATTTTTTAGGGGCGAAGTTCCTTAGGGTGTGGGTCTGTCCCTCCTCTGTAGTAGTAGTAGGTAGGTAGCCACGTATAGTGGAATGTACCCACTCCACGTGATAAAGATGACGATGACGCAGTATAGTGGAATGTACCCACTACACGTGATAACGATGAAGTATAAGCGCGTTCCAGTATAGTGGAATGTACCCACTACATGTGATAACGATGACGATGACGGTGATGACCATGAAGTACAAGCGCGTTCCAGACCACACATTCTCTTTCTGCCATGGATGAAAACAATCGAGCTTCGCCCACTCATCATTAGAGACCGGATTTTAGGCAAATGCCTATTTTTTTCCTTGCGTTCCTATCGCGCCACTTTGATATATGAGCATGAATTAGGGGTTAAGGAGGGCTTTTAGAGTGTTTTTATAGTGCCTATAAATGCCTATTTTTGGGGTTTGAGCCTAAATGTCTATAAGTGCCCATAAATGCATATTTTCAAAATTGGTGCCTATATGAACGCTATTTAGCCTCAAATTTTGCTTTCGAGTACAGTTTGAGACCGTAATTAATGTTACCGGGCAAAATTGATGTTTCGGAACTTTATGGGGTGCAACAACCTAGTTCCCTAGTTCAACAAACATCCGGGAAGCAACTGGTAGCAGCAGTGAAATGAGACGCGCCGGCCACCTTACCCCACCGCACTGACATGGCGCGAGCGGTTGGAGCAGGGGAGAGGAAAAGACGCTACTTCTGCAACTTTAAATGGGAGCACGTCCCAGCGTATACAGTGGAATGGGGAGAGGAAAATAAAGGCGGGCAGAGGAGAGGGGAAGAAGAGGAGAGTGGCGTCTATGGCAGAGGACGTGGCGGGCGGCTTTTACCGCCGGTTTTCCAGTCCAGTGTTCCCATGGAATTGAAGCAGCTCCTTGAAGACTTGGGCATGTTGGGGGGGCAGAAAACAGGAGGTGCCTGCGCGCAGCAGCAGGAATACGGAGAACAAATCCGAAACCATGGAGTACCGTCAGGGGAAAGTAGAAAGTAGGTAAAAAGAAATCAGATGTGCACATGACTTTTGTTTCGTTTGTAATTTACTCTGAAAGGGCGCTTCACCAGGTCACATGAGAAATTTTAGTCAGACACTGGAAGTGCTTGCGTGCCCAATGAAGAGCTTTATACCACAAGAATTTTTTAATTGGTTCATTACGAGCCGCGAAAGCATGATGCCGGTAGGTGAGCTTGAAACCTTTGCCACTCGCAAGCCAAATTCCTTCCCTGCACTCTTCGGTATCAGAGAAACTCGGAGCCGGAAGATCTCACGACGTTGACGCATCAACACGCCATGCGCACGCAAGATTACACTATGTGCACATGACATGCCCAAGCCAGGTCGTGCGCACAAGCGGTGTTGTATCGTTTCAGCGTTCTCTTTAGGGTACTGCCTGTTTCTGTGGGATGGATCCGTCTATGCGTTTGGAGAGGCTGGCATGGATTCTGTATCCTTACCACGACACAGCGCGTCACACCGCTGAAACTGCTGTAAGGGACGATGCACCAAAAATATGCTAAGCGTTGTCAGGACTGGCGCCGGCACGACGCGGGAACGGCGAGAACGCGAATACAAAAGAAATATAGGCAGCTAAGTCTCGCATCGCTCTCGATTCGAATAAAAAAAAACTAAAGAAAAACGCGCACACATTCCGTTTGTATGTTTTAATATTTCTATTAACTTTCATTCTTCTATTCAAGCAACAGATTGCACAAATTACACATGCCGCCTCGAATAATTCTCGCAGGTTTATGTACTACTTTGACATACGCAGGACCATTCCTTGTTGAACTTCACCTCCCCCACATTCGTGCGCGCGCCCGTGAGATAAAGGGCAAGCGGCGTTCAGTCTGACACTTCTCCTCCTTCCGGGGAGCGTAGCATTGCAAATCTTGACAGACGTGATCGTTAGCGCGCAGTGCATGCATTACACTTCTAGCTCGAAACGCTCAAACCTGGTAAGGGGCCCTTTATGGTGTTCACACAAAGAGAAGAAATTGACTCTGCGCTATTAGACCCGGCCAATACGAAGCTAACAGACGCTTCTGGCCTTTTAGCGGTCTGGCTATTGAATCCTGTGCTTCCCGTCCCAGCCATGCCGAAAAGAAACAGACCCAGGAGCGTGTTTATTCGATGGTGGACACTTAACTTACCATTGTGGACAATAAAAGGAGAGACCGTGTTCTGGAAACCGTGCCCGAAAAGGGACCATTGCATGGCTATGTTAAATCATTAACGCCTTTGTGCCATTATAAAATATAACATTTGTTTACTTTCCTGTCGTAGACCAGGTCGCGCACGTCCTTATTCGAAAATTTGAGTTTTTGGAAAAATTCATTGTGCCTATATTTACGATTTTGGGGACCTAAAACTGTGTTTTTCCTGCCTATTTTTGCCGCCTAAAACGCGATTTTTAGTGCCTAAAAATCCGGCCTCTACTCATCATCATTCACATCATGGATATGGCGTCATTTTTTCTTTTCTCTGCAAACTAGGCAGTAAAGGGGTACCAACAGGAAAATTTTCAGTAGCTTCGTTGAAAGGCCTGGCCCTCAAGAGCCTAGAAAATGTACTGCTAAGTGTGAGTGCACCCTGAAAAAGTAATTACAGAGCATTTTTGAAAGCTCGTTTCAGTTCCTGCTGTGCCCTGAAGTTGCAACATGATATGAGCTTCTCGTGATGTGCTCGCGCAAAATATCGCGACGTTTTCACGGCTGCTCCGCACTGTGGCTCCGTTGGTGAGGCACAAGCAGCCATTTTAAATGTTTTGGTGATGCACAAGCAGCCATTTTAGAAGTTTTAGCGCCTGACGTCATCTCAACTCGCCTGACTGCTGCGTGAAGTCACCAGAATTCGTACTGCAGCCTGACGTCAAGCTAGTGTCGATACTGGTAGGTTTGCCACCAGAAAATTTACTTTAATATCAAAACAAAATATCTTACCAGCATTCTCTGGGCCTCACACCTGCTCAGAGCCATCTCTATATACAGATTTGTCTGGCCGTGTAAACTTACCTCCGAAAAATGGTGTCAGTACCCCTTTAAGGGGAGATGCGATTCGGAAAAAAAAGTTGCGTTAATCTGTAGCCTAAGGCAGTGAAATTTTTGCTGTATATATATAGAGGATTTTATGCTGATTTCAAATATGCAATTAGTTTTATAGTAAGCTTGACAGTTTTCGTTTTGTGCCACGACAATGTGTAAAATATAGTTATTTTTGTAGACTCTTCTTTTGCCAGTAAATGTTTATCGTTCTGAGCCATTATTGGCTCATGTTCCTCCGCATTATCTGTAGAATGCAAATAACTATCAAGAAAGCACGTATAAGACATTCTAATGGACAAGAAAAATTGTAATGTGAGAAGCCTTAGAATGCTCAGACCATACTAATTGCTTATTTTAGGCTCGTAATAATTATATTTGGTGATATCAAGTTTTAAAGTAGATACTTGCACTCTGCACATGTTAAGAAATATGTGGGCAAAATTTCATCCCGATCTGGTTATCAGAAGTACCAAAAACATTATGTAAAAACTGATGAAGTTGGCCAGAATTGTATCTTGAGAAAAACGCATTTTAAAGGTATAAGTGAAAGCTCATCTATGCGGAAAAGATTTGTCATTTAAGATGATTTATTCCATCATTACAGCTGGGCAATCATGGTTATTTTGAGTATGTGACTTTAGTGAACAGCTGATGTGAAATCCAATGGCAAGCAGCCAGGTGACAATTTCCAGGGGACTCTAGACGATCAAGACTTCTTAGATTTTTAGTAGCCACCTTGTGCTCTTTAAAAGCGATTCTGACCTACTTCGAGTTTAATTACAATCTTCAGTTTTTTTGCGTGGAAGTAGAGAAACTAAACTTGTGAAAGCAAATAAAAACAAAAATACGTAATTTTTTTTTAAAAACTTGCGTTTTTCGACTCGCATCTCCCCTTAAGTGTAACAGCCTATGTGGCCACGTATTTCTCTAGCACAGCACTACGAATCGGAATTGCTTTATTGTACTGCAATGGTCACATACAGATTCGACTTGATTTCTTATGGATGCACCCATATTGGCAAGAAGAGTTCTTTTCTTATGGCAGCACTAGTCGACAATCTCTTGCTTGCAACTACATGCAATGAACACAGAGCAAGCATTCCAACTAAACCCTTTGAGTGTCGAATTTTTCTAAGAAAAGCTTTGCCAGATGGTCAAATTACTTTATTGCGGCTTTTGAATGTACGAAATGTGTAAAGTTGGAAACAAATTGTAAAAGAAACCTGTCGAACAATTTTTTTGGTGTCAGCATTACTCAGAACTGCAAAACGTTCCATAGCGTTTCAGAACGTGGTATTCCTTGAAACACAAGTCTACGCCTAGCGCCTGATCGCAGTCTGCACACATAACAGGTGTCTCCGTTCTCTTCTTGGAGCGACAAGTTGTGCTGACAAGCGCACGACATCTCTGCGTGTCGCCACACACAGAGATGCACAAGGCGTGTGCAGCCACACGCCTTGTGCAGAGTAAACTTGGTAAGCAAGGAGAACGAGAATACCTCGTGAGTGTCGGTGATAAACAAGGTAACAGCAGCGCCAATAAAGATGGAAATCAACTTCCACCGCCCCTGCAAGGGAGTGCCGATAAAGATAAAAATGAAGTTTCGCGCGCCTCTGTAGCAACCACGCGGCGAAACCAAAACTACGAAAGGGCGTTGCCCATTGGCATTGCTGCAGACCATGTGACATAGTGACGCTAGAAATCAGTTATGTTTATCTCCGCAACAAGGTAGCACAATCATTTCCAATGCTTCTTGTAAGTCCTAAGAGGTGGCATCACCTCCCAGCGAGCATGCATCATCATTAAGGCGTGAATATTCAAGTGCAGGGTCGAAAACATACCCGCATGGCAAAAACACTGAAAGGGTTCATTTATAAATAACAGTGGTCATGGTGAGAACCACTTGCATTGTTCACTCACATACAGAATCATGCCGACAACCTCAGAGCAAATGATGCCTGGCACAGTTCACAGTGTCGAAACTGGATAAGAGCCCCATAGTTTTGGCCAACATTTGACACACAGGGCAAGAATAGAAATCTCCCCAAGGGATTCTCACCTGCCACAGGCTTGTCTCCGAGAAGTCGCTGCAGAATTTCCTGCTTCTGCAATGAAGTTTGCACAGAGCATATATATAACATCTCCCATCTTTTCAAAAACACGAAACAGCAACCAAATTGCACTTGAACTAAATTTTTAAGAGCGAAGCTCCTTAGGCCGGCACCCCGCCAGCGCCGTCGTCGAAGCTCCCTGGCACGTCAGAGAAATCTTGAAAAGTGCAAACGACGAAGACGAAACACATACAACAGCACTGGCGCTTAAACTTGCAACTGACGTTTATTTGAAACGAAAAACATAATATACCATTATATTAGACAGACTAGTCAGTGCTTTAATGACAGGGCTAGACAGCTCAATAATGATGTCAGGAAAGAAAAACATATTACATTGGACAGACTAGTCAGTGCTTTAATGATAGGGCTAGACAGCACAATAATGATGTCAGGAAGGGATTTGGTAGCCACTTGGCAGAACATTGCAAGCAATGTGCTTGTACGCCTTTATTTCAGAACACCACTTTTTTAAAAAAAAGGCAGAACAAAAACAGAATGCGAAATCGTCGAGGCATACCTGATAGAGAAAGCAGGTGATAAGTGTGTCAGCTGCCCATCTTTGGCGTTGCAAGAAAATGAAGTGGCTTTTCTTTCATTTGGATGCACGATGATTTGTTTTCAAATTTCATGTTCTAAGATTGACCCACGCAATCTCTTGTGGGATGACGTGTGCATATGTACGAGCGTGATGCACGGGTATATTATGTTTTTCGTTTCAAATAAAAGTCAGCTGCAAGTTTAAGCGCCAGTCCTGTTGTATGTGTTTCGTCTTCGTCGTTTGCGCTTTTCAAGTTTTTTCTAATGATAGACCAACTCGCCCAAACCAAGGTATTGTCCCTGGCACGGTGCCAGCTGTGGCGTCTCCCCCTCACGCGGGAGGATAAATGAGCTTTATGAACGCTGGAATGTGGATGGCATCTGCACGATGTGCAAAGCGCGAGAATACGAGCGCATGCGAAACGGAGGCAGATTAGTCTCCCTCTCCCACTTTCTTCGCCTCTGCCCTCTCCCCTCAAACCGGCAACCGCGCATTCCCGCCACCAAGCACAGCAGACGCTCTCCGCGCGTGCAGTGCAAACAAGGCGCGCGGCACACAAAAACACGCACCCCTCTCCCCCCCTGTCTCCCTCTCACTGCGCGCGCTGCACTCACTCAGTTGTTCCCACCACCGAGCGCAGCAGACACTCTCCCCACCCGCTCCCCACCCTACCGCCTTCATGAAAGCCAGCAGCGAGATCAGGCGCATAGTCGTTTGCATCCCATTTCTGAGGAGCTTCACTCATCGGTTGTATTCGTACACGGTACAACTGCTAGTTTTGATGATGCTGTCATATTAGGGAAACATTGAATCAGGCTTGTAGGACTGGTATTTTCATTGTTTGGATCGGAAATTACTGAGACTGAGACATTTGCGACCCGCTGTCGTTGCTTCCGTCCGCTGCAATTGCGAAAGCACGGCTTTTCAGAACTTCCACCATTGTGTTTTCAGCATCTGCAGTTATTTCCCCGACGATAGCAGTTGTTTTCGTACATCCGCACCCGTACCGCTTCGCGTCCTCACACTTCAGGAACAATTTCTTAAATAACAGTCCTGCATGATCACTAGTCCTTAGCGGCAAGTTGTGTTCCACAAGAAATCCAGTGAATAGGCATTCTGTGCAGATCGCACTGTCTTTGCAGCTCTTTTGGTAGAAACTTCCGATGTTGCCCCGCCCTTCCGCAGCACGAACGTAGTTCTGATGCTTCTGTGAAGCGATGTGCACCTTTATGTCGGCCTTGCCGCCTTGCGAAACGCTTACATCACAGGCGCACGTGGTACTAAATTCGTACTTGTCACCTGTACACGAAGCCACAAAGCATGGAAACTCAGCTGTGTATGTCCACAAACACTTGCAAAAGTACTTCTTCTTTGCTTTTGACACCGCCATCGACCTTCCAACTGACCTCGGGGAAACATGCAACCCCTAAAACCACGTAACAGACACAACCGACGCCTAGGCAGGCGGCGTAGGCCTAGAGTACAAAATGCGGGGGCCAAAACAGACGCAAACATTGTGCAGGGGTGGAAGCGGGCCTCAGTCTTTTGGAGCAGCTCAGGGAGCAGGAATAATGCAGTTTTGGAGCAGCTTTGAAGCAGTAAAAGGGGATTCATGACAAAGCCTAGCGCGAGGAAGACGAGACACAGGAAGAAATGCACAGGACAGGCGCTAACTGGGCGAGTTGGTGTAGATTCATGACAAAGCGTAGCGCGAGGAAGACGAGACACAGGAAGAAATGCACAGGACAGGCGCTACCTTACTCCAGTACGCTACCTTACTCCAGTACGCTACCTTACTCCAGTAAAAGGGGAGCTTTGGAGCAGCTTTGGAGCACCAAAAGATGTGTTTTGGAGCAATGCAACTTAATTTTGGAGCAGATTTCTAGGGTCACATATCACTGTTAATTAACAATTTTTGTTTCTGATAAACAAAAACAATTCCAGTGGTTTTTATAAACAGTCAATACTGATGAAGCAACCAGACTTACCACAACTTGATACACACACAAACACACACACACACACACACACACACACATGCACACACACACACACACACACACACACACACACACACACACACACACACACACACACACACACACACACACACACACACACACACACACACACACACACACACACACACACATATATATACTAAACATTAAAACATCAAAGATGAAAGTGCAATAATTCAAAGAAAACAAGACATAAGCAATGCTTTGGATAACTACTAGACCTCAGACGAATTAAAAACGTTCGAATGTTGAAATTTAAAAATGTTAGCAAAACACTGCATCACACATGAACAGCAACTGAAGACTAGAGATGAGCTAATAAAAGTTATCTCCATTTTAAAGCGAATAAGATTCTATAAAAATGAATTTTCAAAAACCGGCAGATCCCACGCATTGTGGGAATCGATGTAATGCGAAGCAGCCAGCAAGGAGCAAATCATGCTGTACATAATATGCATGTCATGGTTTACATGCTAGGACCTGTCATTTATGTTCGTCCTACAGTCACATCGCGCAATACCAATTCTGGTGTATATCAAGCTAGCAAACTGAACGCAAGCGCACCATGAGTGTGACATGTAAATGGCATTGTAGATCACATGCATGCCAAGATTTTTCATGTTACCATCTGCCACTTATGTTCGCTATATAGTCATGTTCTGCAATTCCAGTTTTGGTGTATATCAAGCTACGGAAACAGCCGCGAGCGCGCCATGGGCGTGGAATGCAAGTCATGTTGGAAATGACATCTAATGATTTGCATATTACCACTTATCATTTATGTTTGTTATACAGTAACGTCACGCAATACCAAATTTGGTGTACCGTATTTTCCGGTGTATAAGACGCTACTTTTTTCTGAAATTTTCAGTGGTGCGTCTTATACAAAGGTGCGTCTTATATACGCAAAATGTCATGCAATCTTGAGCGACCAATATGCCCATATTTTATTCGCGAGTACGAGAAACTGTGCGTGAAAGCATTCGTAAAAAGATATGTAATCTTGTTATGACAATGAAGCAACCGTATCTCAGGTGGCGGCTACTTGCTGTTAAAGCAGCGCCGCGACCACGGAGATTATGGCCGCGATAAAAACCGCCAACATCACACGCACTATCTTGTTGTTCGAATTATTTCTTCTTAAGGCGTTAAACCCACAGAACTGATGCAATAAATAAAAAAGAGCACCCCACTGCGCGCCAGTCGCGTCTCGCAGGACTAATTATAAAGTTTGAGCAACCAACCACAACGTTTTATCGCAACGTCTAGCGGCCACGATCTACCAGTTACAAAAACGAAAGTACCACTTCGTTATCATCATCATCAGTTCTCATGTGAGACTTCTCAGCAATCCAACAGTAGTCGCAGCCTCCGTTTTCCCGTCGCCATTTACATTTTGTGCTCGTGTGTTTCGGCGGTTACGGTGTCGTTACGGTGACTGTGAGGCACGATCGTTGGTTCACTGGTTGGTTGCGTGTTCCCGCCGAGCCTTATATTGCCGCAGAGGCAACGCCATCGATGTGTTTCAAGGTGCTTACAACGCCACGTGAAAAGCTACTCAGAAGCCGACAACAGCAACCCAGCGATACTGCCTACCGAAGCGGCAGAACTTCTGACAGCGCACGGGATGATGTGGCTTCGAGTAAAGCGCAATAAATATTTGTTTTCTGAGCCTTATCAATGCGTTATTTACGAGTTCTATACTAGTGCTCACGGATATTCGGTGCCGTGCGCGACTAGCATTTCGCGATGAATAAACTCCGCATGCGTCATGGTGTTTTATCATGTTGACCGGGTTATAAATAGGTGCGTCTTATACAAAGGTGCATCTTATACATCATTTTTTCCTGCGAAAGTCGTAAAAAGTGGGGGGCTGCGTCTTATACAAGGGTGCGACTTATACACCGGAAAATACGGTATATCAAGCTAGAGAAATGCCCGCAAACGTGCCAAGCGTGGCATGCAAGTCATGTCGCACATGACATGTGATGATTTCCATATTACCACTAGTCATTTATGTTCGTCATAAAGTCACGTCACGCAATACCAAATTTGGTGTATATCAAGCTAACGAAACGGCCGCGAGCGTGCCATGAGCGTGGCATGCAAGTCATGTTGCTCATGACATGTCATGACTTCCGTATGACCACTTGGCATTTATGTTCGTCACACAGTCACGTCACGCAATACCAAATTTGGTGTATATCAAGCTAGCGAAACACCAGTCAGCGCACCATCAGCGTGGCATGTAAATCATGTTGTACATGAGATGCAGGTCATGATTTTCATTATTTGATCTATAATCTTGTTGGTCATGCAAAAATATCTCATCGTACCAATTTTTGGATATATCAAGTTAAGAAAACGGCCTCAGGAGCACTATGGCCATGGCGTGTAAATCATGATTTTCATGAGAAATTATTCATGATTTTCATATGACCAGTCATTCATCTTCGTCATATAGTCATGTTATGCCATACCAATTTTGGTATAGAGAGAGAGAAACAACTTTATTAAAGGTCAGACTAAGACCTATAGATATTCCTCCGCCAAGAGGACCATGGCCAGCTGGTCGGCGAAGGCCGCCGACGCCAACCACACCTGCCAGCGGGGAGGTGGGGAGTTCGGATAGTGAGGGGATTGTAGGGTAGCGGGGCATGAGAAGAGGACGTAATCCCATTACCGATACGGCCAGGAGAGCACAAAGTCGTAGGCGGCTAGATAGATAGATAGACAGATAGATATGCTCAAGCTCGCCAAAGTTCGCTAAGAAAAGCTTTGCATTTAAAACTTATGTTCCAGTCATTAAAGCATCAAGCCGACATGAGAGCCGCGAGGAAAACAAAGATAAGAAATATCATATCATATCATATTTATTTGAGACAACCAGTATACATAGTTGCCTAGGGGATCGGCGTAAAGGCAAAGAAAGCCTGACAAAGCGCCAATCCCCCCGTGTACACACATGAATAACCAGTTATACATGACAAAACAAATATGAATGTATACAATAGAATCAAACATTGCAATTTTTCCAGAAATCAAGCCATTACACGCAAGAATATGCAAATAATTATAATTAACACATGAATAATAAGGAGAACGGCTTATATACAACAGTGGCTACGGGAAAAAAAAAAAAAAACGCATGTGCAGCATATGCATGTTACACAGGATAGGAAGAGGAATCGAAGGAGGTATAGAAGTCTGATTGGATTTTTAGAAGGAATGTGCGTATCTTCTTTTTGAAGACATGAATGGAGGAACTTTCTTCAATTATTGTCATCTCGGTGGGGTGCTTGTTAAGGAAATGGGGAATTTGGCAAGTTAATTTTTGTGTACCGTAGTTTGTACAAAGCATATCTTTCTTGAAGCTGATGTGTCGTAAATTATGGCCGTGGTCCCGCTCGAAAAACTTCCTTAAAAATTCAGTTTCGCTAGATTTAACTTCATAATATACAATCATTGCTAATTTTTTATATCGGATATTATTAATGACTAGCAGTCCATGCTTTTCAAAAAATGGGGCAGTGTGTGAATGAAAGGGCAGGAGATCAATTAATCACACAGCTCGTTTTTGTAATAGATATAAGTAGCCGAGGTTAGTTTTTGTAGTTGTTCCCCATATAAGAGGGCAATAATGAAGGTGTGAATGTATTGTTGTGTAGTGAATCTGTCTTTTCAGCCATACTGGTAATAAGCAACGTAACGTGCAGAGTATCCCAAATGCTCGAGAGATGTTTTTTCGTAAGTAATTTATATGTACAGACCAGTCTAAATATTCGCGAAAAAATACACCGAGGAATTTGTGAGATGTAACGCGATCAATAGGCTGTCCCTGAAAGCTAATAGTTTTTTTGCTAGTGTGTCTTGTTACGGGGTCTGAAAACAATAAACTTTTGTTTTTTTAGCGTACAGATTTAATCTGTTGGCCCTAAGGCAGGTAGATAGGTTTTGTAACCATAGATTCGCTTTCAACATAAGGTCGTCAATATCTGGCCCAGAGAAGAATATATTTGTGTCCTCGGCGTACAAAATAATGTCAGGTGTTAAGGGTATGTTTACTATGTCGTTTATGTATATAATAAACAAGAGCGGGCCAAGGATTGACCCTTGTGGCACTCCACAAGTAATTTTACCGATTCATAACTGAGGGTACTTTTGGCACAAATCAAACAAGGACACAAACACAAAATCGGTGCCCGTCCTGTTCTTTTGTGTTTGTGTCCTCGTTTGATTTGCATCAAAAGTACCCTCAGTTATGAACCAGTACCAACTAGCTCAAACCAGAATTCTGCTAGAACAAATTTTACCGAATTCAGATTTCTCATAGCCAATGTTGGAGTATTGCACGCGGTTTTCTAGGTAACTTTTTACAATACCTCTAACACCGTGTCTGGATAGTTTGAGCAGTAAAACTTCATGTTTAACGGAATCGAAGGCTTTTTTAAAGTCAAGAAAGAGCCCTACTGTGAAAAACTTTTTTTCTATATTGCCAACTATTTTATCTTTAACATCGAGTAATGCCGTTTCCGTGGATTTTTTCTTTTGGAAACCATATTGATTTTTAACGATAATGTCCTTTTGCTGAAAAAAATGAGTAAGTCTGGAGTTTATTGTTTGTTCTACAACCTTAGAAAACATCAATAAAACGGAGATTGGCCTGCAGTTACCAAGATCGTTTTTATCTCCTCCTTTGAAAATAACTGTTACCCTTGCAATCTTCAGTTCGTTGGGAAAAGTTCCAGAGCTTGAAATAAGATTACAAATGTGCGATAGAGGTAAACAGATAGCGTGGGTGACTGCTTTAAGAGGCACTGCTTTTATTTCGTCTACACCGCAGGCACTTAATTTTTTTAACAAGCCATATATTTCTTGCACTGTAGTAGGCGACATAAAAACTGTTGAGTCTGAGCTGTTGATGTAAGATGTGCAGCTAATATCATTGGTCGGCGGTGACGTGCAAACACCTGCCTTTAAAAAATATTCATTAAATTTGTTTGCCAGCGAACTACCTGAATATTATACGCCCTCAGTTAATATTTCCGATATTGCTTCTCCTTCGTTCTTGTTTCGAAGTTCATTAACGCACACCACACTTTCCTGGAATCGTTAGAAATACTAATAAACCTAGTCTCGTAATACAAGTTAAGTGCATGTTTATATCGGCTGTTAATTTATTTCTCATTTCTTTGTACTCAGCTAACTTATCAAGGTTCTTCGTTTGTATAAATGATGCAAATAGTTTATCACGTGCCTTTATTCTCTTTAGTAAAGAGGCATCAATCCATGGTTTTCTGAATTTTTTGTGCTTTTTAAGCTGTTCTAAGGGAAATGCAGTATAATATAGTTCTTTTAATGTTTTAATAAATAAGTCATAGGAGACGGTAGGATCAGTTATCTGCAAGACAGACTCCCAGCTAGTTCTTTCAACCAAATGCTTAAAATAGTCGACCCTATATCTTTCTAAGCAGAATAGGTGGCTGTTTGCATTCAGTCCTGTAGGGTGTAAAAAAGAGAAAGAAGGGCAAATGATCACTTATGTCTGATATTAACACTCCGGCATCAGATTGACCAATTTCATAGTTTGTAAAACAAACGTCTAGTAAAGTTTTGGACATGCTTGCTATCTTTGTAGGTACGTCAATAATACTGCGGCAACCAAAAGAAAGAAAAACATCAAGTAGCTTTTGCGCAGATGACTTCATCAAAAGGAAGTTAATGTTCAAATCTCCACTAATTATGGTAGGTAGATCAACGTATAAACAGTGCTCTAAGACACGCTCCAGAAATTCAACAAATGGGATTACAGCACCGTTTGGAGGCCTATAGAGAACTACCAGCATCGTGTTGAGGCACTTCACAAGCACACATTCGTAGTGAACATCTAAGAACGAGGTATTCTGGAATGACTTCATAATGGGCTCGCTGCGCCGTTGCTAGGCAAGGGCGGGGAAAGTTTTTATATATACACATACATACATATATATATATATATATATATATATATATATATATATATATATATATATATATATATATATATATATATATATATATATATATATAGCGATAGCTATTATATGGACATTCTCGACAGATTTTTTGAAGTCGCCGACATGTTCCGTGTAAACTCCAAGTTGATAACATCACCTGCGCATCGTACGTTCTACGCGCGGGAAAAAGCGCGCGAGCGGGGGCGACGAGCGCTGCTCAAGTAGAGATCAAGCGAGCCGGCCCATCTCCGTCGGTCGGAGGGCGCATGCGATAACATCTCGCCATCGAATGTGATAACCTGCCGTCGAATGCTCAAGCAGAGAGGAAATGAGCCGCCCGTCTTAAATGAGCACGAAAAAAATCACAGCATATCCACGGGGTGAATGATGATGAGTGGGCGAAGCTCCGGAGGGAATCATCGGTAAACCGCGAATCTTCCGTGTAATTCGCCCAGTCGATCATCATGTAAAGACGTGAGAAACACTGTGTGTATATATACAAATCAACTTTTATTTGTTCTTAGACGATGGATGGCTTGCGGTGTCCCTTCATTATGACGGCTTTATGGTCCGTGAAATGAAGGGAGAGCGGTTCCTGTATGGGTTGCAGTGGACAATTTGCAAATACTAGGTCTATGCATGTTCCTCGGATCGTGGTAGGTTTCATATGGTCAAACGATATACATCTGAGTGCATATCTAGAAGCCATATGTTGGATAAGCATATTGTTGTCAATGATGTCCACGTTAAAGTCCCCAACTACTACAAATGGTCCATTCTTGTACTTGTCATAATTTCGTAACGCAGTGTCTATGAATGTCTTGATGTTCCCGGTGGACAGGTTGGGTGCGAGGTACATGGTCCTCGCGTCGTTGTCGTGCCGCTTCGGTCTCGCGCTCTCGTACGGCAGGATCTTGGCGGCGGCGGCGCGCAGCTTCACGACGAGCTTCGGCCTCTCGTTCTCGTACTGCAGGATCTTGGCGGCAGCGTCGCGCAGCTTCACGACGAGCTTCGGCCTCTCGTTCTCGTACCGCAGGATCTTGGCGGCGGCGTCTTGCAGACAGTCGACGCGCTTCGGCCTCGCGGGCTAGCACCTCGGGATTCTGTCTGCGAGCGCGCGCTGCCGCCGCCTTGCGCGCTCGTCGCTCCGCAGGATCCATCCGGTGACTCCGAGTGAAAGTGAAAGCATACGTCACCGCGCTAAATCGAACAATCGTCTTCCTCTAATGAGAAGCGCCACACGTGTAGTGGGTAGATTCCACTATACTGGAACGTGCTTATACTTCATCGTTATCACGTGTAGTGGGTACATTCCACTATACTGCGTCATCGTCATCTTTATCACGTGGAGTGGGTACATTCCACTATAGGTGGCTATCTGCCTACCTACTACTACTACTACTACGACAACTACAGAGGAGGGACAGACCAACACCCTTAGGAGCTTCGCCCCTAAAAACGTGGGGGGGGGTGCTCGAGCAGCAGCTGTGAACTTTGAAGGGCGTGGTCACGATCGCTGGCGCGCGTGCTACCTCGTGCTGCACTCTCAATGCGAAGAGACTGTGCAAAAAGAGCATTTCTCCCTAGAGCGGCCGTATTCTCTTACACCAGCGTTTTGAGTTACGCGATATCGGATCCAAAAGAGTTAGCTGCCAGCCTCACTTCGTATTGTCACGGGGTCGTGACATTGACGAAGGCAGCAGTCGGCGTTTTCATGACTGAACTTTTTATTTGGGCGAACCTGTGCCCGGAAAACGAAACTTCACTCTACAAGCAATACATGCTGTAGACTGATAGCAGCGAACAGAGCGTCGGCCGTCAATAATCTGCCAAGCGGCCAAGCACGTCGGCGTTATGCATGTGCCATCGAAGATACCAGCGTTATCACTGGCGGCAGCGTAAGTTACAGAACAAACTCTAATGTACGCGTTGTGCGCGTAATCTTATCGGAAGGTTCTAAGATTATCTAGATAGTTCCCAGAAATTCGGGCGTGGTTTGCGCACGGCAGTAGTTACACGAGTAATGGGGCGGGAGCGCGTGCGGCATTACAATTGCAATTACAACATTACAATTTGTTGCTTGCATTCACTGTTTCGCCCTAGCGGCAAAACTGATGTTTTTTTTTTCCAGTTTTTATGGTTGGACGGTCTCCATCGCAGAGCGCGTGCAGCGCCGCTGTGCTCGGCTGTTGTTCGGCAACAGCGCGGCGAGTTTTTTGCAACACTGCCGTCTTTACAGTTTGACTAACAGTTTGGCTGCTAAAAGATAACCTCTCATAATGAGGTCTGCACACAAATGCCACCTTAACAAGATTCATGCATTTTGTTATGAATATACTTAGCGGTATTCTATGGTATGGTTACAATGTACTAGAAGTGTACTGGCAAGTTCTCTTTCGCAGCACCACAACTGTCGCACCAGGAGAGGCTGATGTGTGTGCGATCAAAAAAAAAAGTGCCTCTGCCGTGGCGGCCACTTTTTGGGAGATTCGAGATATCATTCGTACAATCGGGAAATTAGGTCAAAATTCGGGAGAGTTGGCAGGTATGCGTGTGGCTGGTGCATGCGGCAACGAAGATTTGCAAGCCAGGGCTACTTCAGCGACCTTTTCGTCGATTGACGACAACATTGATAGTTCTTACCGTGTTAACGACGCGTGAGAGCATTTGTTCTTTATTTGTGGCCGATTGCGCGGCTCAGTTTCTACCTACGCTTGATTGCCACCATGCAATGTCAGTTTCCCAATCAAGACATGCGACGAGTGCTTGGACGTGTGCGAACAGCAGTTGCACCACATCGTGCCAGATGCGCTCAACTTGGGAATTTAGGCTTAGCTTTATGATAGACAAACCGAAGGATGTTGCACAGTGCGATTAAGAGGCATTTACTTTTACTGAAAGATATCAGAGTAACTTTGCACAGCCAAATCTTCCTTTGCGAGAAGACGCCGTTCACAGCGCGCAGTGCCGATAGCTGTTGCCACTTGGCCACAGTGGCTAAATTAAGGTATGCAGAATGACCCGCAAATGAAAAAAAAATCACTTTTCTAAATGTCCCCTCGCGGGGCTTACTCAGTCGAATCTCTACAGAGACTGATTCAAGCTGTCCGGACTGCAATGAAACTTATTGTTCCTGAGCGCACATGCTTTGGCAATGCCCCGCGTTTTTTAACGGTCCTCTGTCCATCGAAGCCGACTGGGAAAAGGCACTCCGGAGCCCATCGCTCCAGACGCAAATCCAGGCAATCCAGAGGGCCCAAGCAAGGGCGGAACACCATGGTGTCCCAGGCCCGACTTGGACGCGGCCAGCGGTTTCCGCGGGTCCCCAATAGGGGTTCCCGCGAAAGCTCCTCAGGATCAAATAAAGTTCATTGTCTGTCTGTCTGTCTATGAGTTCCCTAAAAAAAGTAAGAGAAACTATCGACATCATGCTCAACTTTCAACAACGGAGACATGCGGTGGCGCAGAGAGTTTGGTTAGGCTAAATATAATAACAAAAAAGCGCATCGCAGGAATGGATCAAGTGGAAGGCATCCACGGCATTATGGAAAAGCTCCAGTTCGTGTTCGTTGTGACCAAGAATATTTTTGTGCCATAAATGGTCCAATGCTGTGTAAACAGGTGGACTAGTGAACTTTGGCACAGTAGGTGCAAGCTGTGCTCGAATGTGCGCAGCAAGGCACAGGGATATGGAATTGTAGCAAAATGGCGCAGTTGGACCAGCACCGAGCAAACCACGCATGCTGGGAATACATGCCATGCTCATAGAAGCTTATGCTCAACTTTAACTCGGGGCACCTCAACACTGGTACAACGGTCACCTACATCGAGAAATTCGTGGACACCAGCAATGCTTTCGCCTTCTCCGATGCTACCGAACCTGCCTCGACGAATTGACATCCCCAAACAGATTTCGAAGTCAACCTCAGCCTCCCGAAGCACAAGTAAGACCAGCTCAAAACTCTGCTCTTGCAATTCAAGGACTGCTTCTCGTCGTCGTCAAGAATTCGACAGACCCCAGTCGTGAAATATCGTATCATAACAGAAGAAAGTGCCCAACCAATCCGCCAGAGCCCGTATCGAGTTTCGACGAGAGAACGCAAAGCCGTAAAAAAAACAAGACGACGAAATGCTATGCGACGACCTAATCCAGCCGTCCAAGAGTCCCTGGGCATCTCCCGTGATGTTGGTGAAGAAGGATGGGAAGCTATGTTTCTGTGTCGACTATCGTCGCCTCAATAAGATCACGAAGAAGAACGTGTACCCCCTCCCACGCATAGACGACGCCCTGGATCGACTCCAGAACGCAACGTGCTTTTCGTCCATGGACCTCAAGACAGGCTACTGGCAAATCGAAGTCGATGAGAGAGACCGAGAAAAGACTGCTTTAATAACTTCAGACAGCCTGTTCGAGTTCAAGGTCATGCCTTTTGGTCTTTGCTCAGCCCCCGCGACCTTCCAACGCGTTATGGATACTGTACTGGCCGGCTTGAAGTGGCAGACTTGCCTTGTGTACTTGGACAACGTCATCATGTTTTCCTCAAACTTCGACGAACCCCTCCGTCGCCTTGAAGCTGTACTTCAAGCAATCAAGACCTCCGGACTCACCCTGAAGCCACAAAGGTGCCGCTTTGCCTACAAGGAACTCTTGTTCTTAGGCCAAGTGATAAGCAAGTCCGGAGTACGCCCCAACCTGCAGAAGACAGCCGCCATCGCTACATTCCCGCCACCCGCCGACAAGAAGGCCGTGCGTCAATTTCTCGGCCTGTGCGCCTATTACAGGCGATTTGTCAAAAACTGTGCCCGCATCGCCGAGTCACTCACTAAGCTTACCAGGACCAACGTCGAGTTCAAGTGGGAAACGCTGCAGGAGGAAGCATTTCAAGAACTAAAACGACGCCTGCAAACGCCTCCGTTACTTGCGCATTTCGACGAACACACCGAAACAGAAGTGCACATTGACGTAGAGCTGTGCGCCGCCGCGCCGCGCCGCCGCCGCTGCCTGTTTTTGCTCACGCCGATCGCGCCGCCGCCGAAGTTTCCAGAGTGACCACGCCGCCGCCGCCGCCGCGCAATAATTTCGGCGCGCCGCCGGTAGTCTTTCATTTTAACCGGAACGGGGAATAGGGGCATAAAATACATCACTTCACTGGGGAAGCTTTTCTCGATGTGTTGGTGTAATGGACTCTCCATTTCAGCCGCCGCTGATTGGAGGGAGCTCGGCCAGCAACGCGCCCTCTCTTTCCGATTCTTCCTCTTCAAAGTCATTATGACGTCACGAAGTTTTCACAACTCTCTTGACTCAGATTAGAGGAACGGAATGCGCCTCAACCGTAGAGGAAAAAAAAAAACAGTCGAGAGCACGCCTAGCATCTATAAGGCAACCTCCTCTGAAGCCACTACCACTTAGGGCTCGTGTCACAATTCCCATCGTGCTCTTGTTTGTTTTCCTTTTTCATGGTGGTCTCATGGGAAAATAAAAAGTTCACGAGCGCGCACACTTTGCGTCCACAAACCAATTAACCTCCGCGGACGCTAATTTCCCCCTCATGCTCCAAGCTCTGGTCAGAGTTCCCAGCATGCTCATGTTTCATTTTTCATGGCTGGGCAGTTATTCTCGATGTGTCCCCCTAGTGGACTGTCCATTCTGGCCGCAGCTGATTGGCTGGAGTTCAGTGACCAGCGCGCTCCCTGTTTCCGGATCTTCTTCCGCAACGTCATTTTGATGTCACGTAGCTTTCACAACTCTCGACACTAATGAGAGTGACGGAATGCGCTTCAGCGCAACGAACGCAGCGCCCAGACATCCGCTTTTGGGCGTACATCTCGGAGGTTGTGCATAAATTCTGATTACGTACGCAAGTCATAGAATTAGGTTTAATGCGGCCGCCCGTCTAACGCATCTGTGAAGGTCGGTACGCATTCCCTGTATGGTTCTCGAACATCTGGGACACATTCATATGCAAGTTCAGACTTCACAAGTTCCTGTAAATTTCATCCATTTACTTTTTACACTGGGAATGTGCTGGCGGGTTCGGTTCGGTGCAAAATTAATGTGCACTATTTCGAATGGTGTGTCAGAATACCGTGGAATTATCATTGGGTTTGCACTTGGCTTAAAGGAGCACTGACATTAAATTTCAAAGTCGAGATGTGTCCTTCATTCGATTGCTCGGTATGCATAGGTCGTCTTGTCCAAATTTGAATGCCGTCCGTCGCGTGGAAGTTATTTTATTTCGAGGGCAAACAGCGTATGAACGCTCAACGGAAAACTGAATGCCCTGCGACATCGACACTAGTGCAACGTGTGAGGTGTGATAGAATCACACTTGTGACGTACGCTAGTGATACGCTAGTAACAATGACGTCGACGGTCTGAGTGTGTTTATTGTGGCGCCGACGCCCGGCGATGGTCTCAGTAGTGGCTCTACTTGCTGTGTTGATCTGTGCGTGCGGTACATCGTGTCGCATCGACTGATTTGTCGTGTGCGAGTGAGAGTGCGATCATTCGGAGCGACACAGTACGTGCCACGATGTCGGGGAGCCGCTGCGTAGTGCGAACCTGCCCGTCGAGGCGCGGAAAAAGCGGAAAGTGCGTGTCCTTTCATGCATCTCCAAGCCTCGAACCTCAACGCAGCCAGTGGGTCGTTTGTCGATGTTGACCGCGACGACGGCGAGGACGACGATGTTGACGACAAACACATGGCTGCACGTGTGCTCGTAGCAGACGAAATGTCAGCGATGTCAGCTGAACGTGACGTCACCTTTTTTTTTTGTGGCAGCGGAATCAGCTGGGGAGCGGCCCCGACGTGGCCGCGAGGTAGCGCTACCAGCACTACAATTTGGCGGGTTTTCCTCCCGTTTTGAATCGTGTTCGATACCGGATATATTAATCAACATTACTGGTACTTTTTCGTCCCTCCGCTGCATTTTGAGTCGAGAATCGTTACTTGGAGGTCGATAGCTACTCGCGGATGCAAAAAACATCCTCGTGCGTAAATTTGATGTCAGTGCTCCTTTAAACTTTGCTTGCTTTGTGAAGTTGACAGTTGTGGCATATCTCTGTGTATTTAGCCACGTTTTCCTTCATGCCCTTCCAAGTAAATCTTTTGGGTTAATTTTCTGTACTTTCTTTTGAAACCATCATGACCTCCAGATCCAGGGCTGTCATGGTATAGTCGCAGTATTATAGGTACTGAAGTTACGGGTACCAGCACCTTGCCGTCTTGTATCTCGAGATTCAGAGCCTTCCCACAACTTGATTAGGTTCACTTCTTCAGAATTATTACCCCTGGGTGCATGGAATCTAGACAGAGCGTAGGCGTCCTGGTGCTTTTGTCCAGGGCGATGGGTCACTTCAAATGTGTACTGCTCAATCTCACTGACCCATCTGGCAAGCCGGCCTTTTGGCTGTGTCAACTGCAGTATATAAGTCAAGGCTTGGTTATCTGTGTACAGTTTAAAGTTTCTTCTTTCAAGATAGCTCCTAAAATACTTGAGCACCATAACAACGGCCAAGGGTTCTTTTTCTGCGGTAGAATAATTTATTGAGCCTTTGTAAAGGCGTAGGAGAAATATCCAACCACTTGCAGCATTTCTGCGACAGGCTTACTGGTGTCTCTTTGATAGGCCCCGGTACCATAATGAGAGGCATCTGTGCACAACTCAAACGGCGTGTTAAAATCCGGAAGCGTAAGTGCAGGATGTGCCGAAGCAATTTTAACGAGTTCCACGAGTTCATTGCCGAAGCGAACTCGTCGTTTCGACAGACCACACGAATGGGACATCCTTTTGCTTAAGAGTTGTCAAACACGTTGTCTTTGTGGCATTATCCTTTATAAACCCCCCGGAAGTATCCGGCAAGGCCCAAGAAAACGCGAAGAGAATGCAAAGCGAATGGCTCGACAAGTGTTTTTATCCACTGAATGCTCTCTTCCTTCGTGCTTTTAGTCTTCCCATCAAAAGACCTGCCTAACGACACAACCGTCCGACAAAAAAAAATCGCACTTCTTAACGTTTACTTTAGGTTGTGCTTTACTTAGCGCTCCAAGTGCCATTGACAGGTGGGCTATGTGGTCTTCTCTTGATCTTGAGTAGACTAGTATGCCGTCCACATACACGGTGCAAAATTTTCCGAGAAAATCTGAGCACCGTGCTCATCATTTCCTGGAACCATGCGCCAGAATTTTTACATCCAAATGGAAGCCGGTTCTACTCGTAGACGTCGAAAGGCGTGACAAAAGCAGTGAACAGCTTGGTTTCTTCTTTGAGTGGTACTTGCCGGTAACCCTTACCTAAATCAATCCTGGAGAACCACTTGCATCCTCCCATCTCATCAATTATTTCGTCGATTCGGGGCATAGGAAACGGGAACAAGTCGGTTTGCTTGTTGACAAGTGTATAATCTGTGTACAATCGATACGACCGGTCTTCTTATGGCACAATGCTAATCGGCGATGCAAATATAGAGGGTGACGGTCTGATAATGCCAGAATCTAACATTCCCTGGAGCTCTTGCTTAAGCCAGGCTTTTTTTTTTTTTCGTGGCTTAGTCCATATGATTTCTTTCTCACCACACCTTTATCTCGAAGCTCAAAAGGCACTTCAGTTACCTAAGTACAGCCAAAATGCTTGATTTCATCAGAAATACCGTCTCCCGCAGAGCCAGAGTTTCCTTGTTTGTACATTTTCGTATCATGCTGTTAGTTGGTTCGCATTCGTCCGGCATGCAGGATGTCACGTTGGTAGTGTAGTAGCCGTATTCGTCAGGTGGCCTCGATTTAGGTGGCGCCTCACGTATTGGAGTCAGAGTGGACCAGTTGTCACACGATACGTATTTTAGGCAGTGAAGAGGCTTATCTGAAGTTGAGGGTGACATAATGTGTACTTGTCTCCGGCACTATTTTGTCATTCCGTGTATAACTAGTGGCACGATGCATGAATGAGGGAGTGTCTGGTCCGCTAGCTGCAGTAACCGCCTCTTGTCAAAATAATAACCCAGCAAATTGCTATCTCCCTGCTTATAAGAAATAGCTTGATCCCATAGGTGTACTGGGTTCATTTGAAAAGCTTGCAGAAAACTCTCTTTCCATGTTTCCCACGAATCTTCAATGTGGTTTGGGACGCGTAGGTCATACCATTTCTTAGCGTCCCCAGATAGGTATGATCGCATGTTCATTATACGTTCTGAGCCATTTACCCAGCTATACTGTTTGCAGGCGTACTGATAAAATTCCAGCCACACCGTCGCCCCTGCAGTACTACCATTGAACACGTCCGGCTTCACTATATCTTGACGTGGTGCATTGACTGTTATGGTCTTCAATACTTCTTGTAGTTGCTCCACATACTGGCTATGTATGTGAGTTAGCTGGTCTAATGCTTTTACTATGGCTCTCATTGACGGCGATTCCCACGCATCTGGACCTCTTTCAGTGTTTCTCTTAATACCTAGGCCCTTCCATGATTCCAATTCTTCCGCTTTCATGTCGATCTTTACAGTACCTCTTTCGGTGACGTCGCTGATCGGTGCTTGTGCTTTGCTGTTATCCATGATGTCAGGCGTCGTCAGCTGCTCCGGTGCATCAACAAAGTCCACACCGTCAAGCGCATAGCCCATGGTGATTAGGTGGCCGTCCCGTCTCGCGAGGCAGAATTGTCCACATCAGGTTACTGTCGACGACTGCGCCAAACATAAAGTTCCGACATAGGAAATTAACGTTTACTGTTTATTCTACACAGTTTACAGCATTGCAGACTTCTTCATCTTCATCTTCTTATTTCCTTCCTCGGTTCTTCAGCCGGGATCCCTACAAACGAATTAGCTGCTAGCCTTATAGTTCGTTTAACATTAGGACATGTTGATATCGCATTCACTGCTTCTCCCTTTCGGGAAATAGATTTTCTTTTTTTCAAAATTCAAGGGAAGAACTTCTACCCCACCACCTCTTGAATTTTGATTCTGCCCCCCCCCCTCCTTCGCGCCGCGCCGCCGCCGATCCGATGAACCCCGCGCCGTTGACGCGCCGCCGCCGGAGGTGGAAACACCGGCGCGCCGCCGCCGGCGATATTGGGTCCGGCGCACAGGTCTAAGTCCTTACGCGGCGTTTATATTTCTTGCTTTATTTGGCGCTAGCACATGGCGACATAGTTCCTTGAGAGCACCCTAGCTTTACCGCTAAGTGAGGTTGTCCATAGGTTGGAAAAGAACAAACCAAGAAATAAAAAATAAAACAAGAAAAGGAGGTATTAAGAGTTGTATTTAATAAATATGACATAGGGGCATAAGCTTAGTACAGAAAAGGGCCAATTAACCGTCCGAGTAATTAACGAAGATTAATTTGATGGTGATAGGTGCGCATTGCGAAACTGCACAAATGAACAGATTGTTTTGCCCTAAGGCAACATAGTTATCCATATTGGAAATTGTGGCAATGAGTTTCGATTATGCGGCCGTGCTCACGCCTGACAAAACTAGCGAATTTTTCAATGTCTGTATTCTTTTTTAACTGAGTGAATGTGTTTTCCAAACATTCGAGGCTAACACTGCAACATCCTTACGCCTAATGTGGATTAGAATGACTGATTAGTGGTTACTATTATTATAGGCAAATCAAATCTCCATTTATATTAAAGTGAAACAGAACGTGTATCGGTGTTAAATATGGGCACGGTACGACACAAAAGCTTGAAGTATCATTATGTGCCATGTTTGGCTTCGCAGAAACATTCATTGGGCCACCGTATCATTTCCATATACATATATGCATAGTCGCATAGTCGCATGAAACTCAGGTGTCAACGGAAAATATTTCTTCTGTTGACAGCATTATGGAAGTATGGAGGACTGCGCATTCTCTGAGTGAATTTTTTTGAAATGTCTTTATTTCTTCCCGTAATAGGTTAGACCTTGCGGCAGAAAAGACTGGCATTTGTTAGGCAGCGCTCGTCCTGTGCACTATTCCTCATGCACCTTGTTCGTTTGCACCTTGTTTATTATGTATCAATTACAACGTGCTTGCTTCCCTATCCTTCAATGGGAGTTTTGTTTTATTATCACGTTTAACGCCGTGTCCGACCGACACGACGCAGCGAGTTGCTTAGCTGTTGTACGTGGATGTTGTACGTGGACCCAAATACTCCGACCTTGCGAAATAGCCCGCTCAAAAGCCGGCTGACAGAGGCAGACAAGCACCGCACTATGCTTTTGTCAAGCTCACAAGGGCAGATTGAGCTCGGTAGCTCTGAAAATCGAGAACTCATTATTAGAGGATGAGAGAGGAAGGTAAAAAAATAGGAACAGACAACGTACGTAACATTCCTTTGGTATGGGGATCCCAGCACACGTCGCTATGTAGGGAACGCGCGTTCCAGCTGGGATCGCAGCGGGATGTCTAACGCTTCACTATTGTAAAAGTGGATCGGTGCCGCAGTCGAAGCATTCTTTATGTATCAGTGTTATATTTCAGTGAGGTACCGGACGTCTGAGTTGAAGTGCGCTTAAAGGTTACATCGTCACGACAAAATCGAGTCCCTGTGAATCCCCTAGCTTGACTACGACCAGCTGGAGCAAAACAATAAGATAGGACGCCTTCTATAAAGATGAAGTAACGATGCACGTTAACTTATGCCCTTGACTTCGCTAGTTAATACGTTATACGAGCTAGTTTTCTTTAGTTTCGTTTTTTGTTTCTTCCTCATAAATTCCTCAATCATAAGTCACATCCGGAGTTGAATTCCAAGCTGGCACATAATGCTAGATTCTTCGGTCTTCCTTAAGCTTTTTCTCCTTATCTCTAGCTTCCAAAAAGTCATACTGTTCCTTATGCATTTGCCTAAAATGACTTGAAGGTGAAAACATTCTTTTTCTTATCAGTGGATTGTATTGATTCCCTCCTTTCCCCAAAAGCTTCCTGCACCACTCGTGGTTCTGCTGTGCCTTTGGCATCGCTATGATGTCATTTGATTCCGACATTATGTAACGCCATTTTGTCACCACAAATTGCGGTGACCTATGACGGCGTGATGACGTCAAAGGGTGACGTCATCATATGATTTTTTGCATTGCTCGTGTTGACGCAACGTTCACTTGCCTTAAAAATACTCTTTTTTTATTTATATATGAAAAGAAAATATGAGAAGGCAGGCTACGTTAAAGCCGCCTATCCCATCATCATGATAGTAGTATTGAGGAAACACACAAAGACAAGAAAAATTAGGAAGAATTAAAGAAAAAAGAAAAAGCAATGAGAAGCACTTTGTACATATACAATATGCGACGTACGAAGCATCAGCATAGTCTAAGGGCATAGTCCAGCACATACAGCGTGGTCACATTTGGGGATAGAGTCCGTACAGATAATTTTTTATGCACGTACCTATATCGTGACTATATATAAGCAAAGCTGGGATATGGGGCTGTGTAGATAACGAAGTAGATACTCTGAATAGGGGAGGGCGTCCGCTCAAGGAACAGGGCTGTAACGTAACTTAATCGAAGCGTACATTCAAAGAAACGGCGATTTCGAGCATGTTTTAAGTACTTAATTTAGTCCATTGAACGTATACATAATCGATCCTTGAAGCCCACGTGGGTTAAAAATAAAGTGTTACAAACATGTAAGGCTCGGCGGCACAAAATCTCTTTACGCATAAGCACAGCATTGCAATTTGTTGACTGGCAGGTTTCGAACGATGGCGGTACAGAAAATCAGCTTGGCTGCAAAATAATGAGGTGCCGACCTTTAGTATTGAACTGCGTTGTAATTCTGCGTTGTAATTTGTTTCCTCTGTAAGCACTATTGCCGGGCAATCCTTACAGAGGAAACAAATTACAACGCAGAAGCTTTGTCATTTGGTGCAGGTGTATAGTTCAATACTAATAATAATGATTATTATTATTAGTATTGAACTATACACCTGCACCAAATGACAAAAGCTTCTGCGTTATTATTATTAGTATTGAACTATACACCTGCACCAAATGACGCTTCTGCGTTGTAATTTGTTTCCTCTGTAAGGATTGACAAATTACAACGCAGAAGCGAAGTCATTTGGTGCAGGTGTATAGTTCAATACTAATAATAATAATAATAACGCAGAAGCTTTGTCATTTGGTGCAGGTGTATAGTTCAATACTAATAATAATAATCATTATTATTAGTATTGAACTATACACCTGCACCAAATGACAAAGCTTCTGCGTTATTATTATTAGTATTGAACTATACACCTGCACCAAATGACAAAGCTTCTGCGTTGTAATTTGTTTCCTCTGTAAGGATTGACAAATTACAACGCAGAAGCTTTGTCATTTGGTGCAGGTGTATAGTTCAATACTAATAATAATAACGCAGAAGCTTTGTCATTTGGTGCAGGTGTATAGTTCAATACTAATAATAATAATAATAACGCAGAAGCTTTGTCATTTGGTGCAGGTGTATAGTTCAATACTAATAATAATAATCATTATTATTAGTATTGAACTATACACCTGCACCAAATGACAAAGCTTCTGCGTTATTATTATTAGTATTGAACTAGGTACATCCTGCACCTCCAAATGACAAAGCTTCTGCGTTGTAATTTGTTTCCTCTGTAAGGATTGACAAATTACAACGCAGAAGCTTTGTCATTTGGTGCAGGTGTATAGTTCAATACTAATAATAATAACGCAGAAGCTTTGTCATTTGGTGCAGGTGTATAGTTCAATACTAATAATAATATTGAACTATACACCTGCACCAAATGACAAAGCTTCTGCGTTGTAATTTGTTTCCTCTGTAAGGATTGACAAATTACAACGCAGAAGCTTTGTCATTTGGTGCAGGTGTATAGTTCAATACTAATAATAATAATTATTATTATTAGTATTGAACTATACACCTGCACCAAATGACAAAGCTTCTGCGTTGTAATTTGTTTCCTCTGTAAGGATTGACAAATTACAACGCAGAAGCTTTGTCATTTGGTGCAGGTGTATAGTTCAATACTAATAATAATAATTATTATTATTAGTATTGAACTATACACCTGCACCAAATGACAAAGCTTCTGCGTTGTAATTTGTTTCCTCTGTAAGGATTGACAAATTACAACGCAGAAGCTTTGTCATTTGGTGCAGGTGTATAGTTCAATACTAATAATAATAATTATTATTATTAGTATTGAACTATACACCTGCACCAAATGACAAAGCTTCTGCGTTGTAATTTGTTTCCTCTGTAAGGATTGCCCGGCAATAGTGCTCTCCATTAATGAGTGATTAGTGACCGGGTCTTTCCTGGACTGCAGTAGTTCGATCATTTCCCTGCAACAGTACAGCGCGGCAACGGGGAAGCTTAATTCAGCTCGAGAGTCATGCGACTTTGTATGACCACGGCCGTTAGTGGTATGACTTTGAGCGTGATTGTGCGGTTCAATATGACAGCGGGCGAGTCCATGGGTTCGAATCCCCGTGATGGAGTGTGTGTTTATAGTGTGTGTTTATACACGGTTAATGACTTTCTGTGCTGTGTTCTTGTGATGTGTGTATGTATAATCATGAGGTAAACGGCTGAAAACAAGAAAACACATTCACAAAAAAAAAAAAGTATAACAATTTCTTCTGGTTTTCAAAAGTTCGCGAAAAGTACCGCATATATTGTGGCCGCATATTTTTGAGCCGTACGTAAGCCGGACAGATTTGGCCTGAAATACCACTTAACCAAATCAACGGTATACGGTATTTTAAGTGGTCACTTTTAAACGGCCTTCTAGCAACGAGGTGGCCTCGCATATGGATGTACCACTTAAGCTTAGTCCGGATAAAAAAGCTGCATAACCAGGGGCCGCTTAAAAAGTACCGCATAGCCAGAGGCCACATAAACTTCGGCCGCATAAGAAGGAGCCATATAAATAGGCCGTTTAAAGAGCCACTTATAAGCGTCAAAAAGTTGACCTACTTTTCGCCTTATATGCGTTATTTCAAGCGGGAGTTTCCTAAGAGTGTATGAGGAAGGGTAAATTCTGTATTTTTTTGTCTAACCGACACCAGTTGCGGCTATGTAGGAAAGATATTTGACAAGCAACATTTAATTAGTCTTATCTTTATTGTTTCTTTTTTTCACTTGCGAATAGCAGTGGCTGTGACACGCGGCGCCGAGTCTGGAACAAAAATTCGAGACAAAAAAATAAATAGAACAACCGAACAAGCTGGACGCCCGACGCGAAGTACGTGTGATTGACGTGGCCGTGAACGGCGTAGATGAAAAAAATAAAAAAATACCGCGAACAGCGGATTGTCGCAAGAGCAGTTCGGCTCGGCACAAACGAGTTCTCGGAAATTTGATTCCCGTTCATATTTTTCTGACGATGTGAATTACACAAAAAGAACGATGTTCATACAACGACGCTATTTTTCGCGAATGGAATGTACGCTGTGTGCGAGATCCTCTTTCTGTACAAATTAAAAAAAAAGGCTTCGGCTGTCGTCTAACTCCAGAGTAATCCCACTACTCTTTTTTTTTGAAGTTTTTTTCCAATATAAAGACTAATTTACGCCTCATTGTACCGGAAACTTGTTTTTGCGAACGCGATACCCCGGAACAGACAGCTTTGATCTTTCAGTTCGTTTCAAAGCTGGTCGCTGCTCGCGTCCTTGATAGCAAGTGCGCTATGCTGGAATAGCTGCCACTCTGAAATTGAACCATCTAATTGCTTATATGATAAAAACGCAGTTAACAGGGCTAAACTGCGCTGTAGTCCTTTGGAGCGACCTCGTAAATATTTCCTGCATGGTCGGTGCTTTTTCATTCATTTTTTTTTCGGTTAATCTTTTACGGCACTATGTTACACTTTGGTAACGCAATTTTCTCAAGTACCGTTCTAACTGCGATGCGCTTCTTACTTGCCACACTCTACGCTCTGGTAAGACATCGCTCTTCTAACATTGCTATTTAATAAGTTTAGTAATTTTCCTGGCGGAAATGGCGCGTGTGTTCTTTCCTACGTAAGCCCGATCATCTGTGGTTTCAGTATGTCTAGGCCCTTTTCGAATATTTTAAATGCTTGCTCTGGCTGTATTGTGAAAACGTGAAGCAGTGGTTTTAGAATAAGTCTCATTGATAATGCTCGTCAAAATGTTTCGTGCATTATGTAACCACGTGTTAACTTCATCATGTTAACGAAGTCGCTGTATTAATGAAAAAAAATTACTCATAGTTTGCTTGTTACTAACCAAGACTGACGACACATGTGACATCGTTTTACCGTCATTTTTTCGTAAACGCCGCTAATTATTGTTTTGTGCGTGTAAAGTACTTAAAAAAGTACTTAAAGTGTAAGATGTTGCTTTGGAGATTGTGAACGCGTGTCTGCGCTTCAGCAGCAACTCACCAGCGATCAGTGATAAAAACACATATGTGATTAATTAGATGTTGTTGAATATGTGCATGAGAGATACTAAATTTCACTTCAATGAAAATTATAGAGGTCTGCTTTATGGCACATCTAACGTGTTATTCTAGATGAATGTGGTAAAAAATGAAATGATACTCTCTTAATCATGTCCTGCGTAAAATGCTGGATATAGCCAGGACATTAGACCCTTTTTGTTTAATTTCCCGGCTATAACTAGCACCTTAGCGGGGACCTGACTAAGAGTGTACTCTAAAAACAATCGAAGTTTGTACTCATACGTGGCACATCGCACTGAATCGAAGTATCTCATTGAGACTAGTGTCTGTGCAGAAAAGTTAGAAGCGCCATATTATTAGAAGGCACACACGTGGCACTAGTCCGTGGTCAAAATACATGCTGTATATATCCGAAGCACCCTGAGGTGTACATAGGGGTCCACTGTTAAAGGGAACATCGGGGCGCGTGGCTGCCGCTCGGCGCCCCCTGCCGGCCGGCGGCTGCAACAGGTTTTGCGCAGGCGCAGTGCGTGCTGTGAGTGGTGCTCTTTCGTCTTTCGCTGACGTCTGCAGCCGCGCTTCAAGTCGTCGCGAAGCGAACTGTTCACGCGACCAAAGAGAAACTGAGCGCGGTGCTTGCTGCGCCTGCGCGAAACCCGTTGCAGCCTCCGGCCGGTACATTCCGCGCAAATAATAGGGCAGCAAGACGTTTCATTTGCAGATTGCATTTGCTGTGCCATTTCTTACGCAGTGATCATCATGTACAGGAGTTTAGCTCATCATATGCCAAGTATGAACTGCGATATGACTATGACCACCAAGAATAAACGATAACGCTGTCATAACTGTGCCAATGTAATGTACCGAGAAGGCTGACAACGCTAAAGTAATAGACATGAAAAAGGAAAATCAGTACGTGCTCCAACTCTCGGTTAATAATGTGTTACTGAGGAGAAATGACGAACATGTCGAAAGGCTCCCCCCCCCCTCCCCCCCCCCCCCCAAAAAAAAAAAAAAAAAAAAAAAAAAAAAAAAAAAAAAAAAAAAAAAAGACTGCCCTGAGAAGGAATACAAGCGACACAGTTTATTCATGATCAACAGATAGACCACAATAACGTGGAAGCCTTTCATATTAAAAAAAAAAAAAAAGCAATCCCGTTTGTCAAGCACCTTTCGTTGATACTGTCAAACAATTTGAATATTTTGCCATCGCATGTATACAGTACAACGTGATCAATATAACTGGGCACATGGTTGCCTTCTTACAACTTCGTGGTGTTCCGCACCTTTCTGATCTGCCTCTGCTCTCGCTTTTTTTTTAAATTAACGATTAATTGAGAGTCAGTCTGTGCCTTGTTTTTCTTGCATATTCCCTTTGCTTTAGTAGCGTCGTCGTCTCCCATGACAGTTAATCAGGTTGGCAATTCTTCTATGTGGTAATGCAGTTAAATAACGCTGGTGTAACGAGGAAACGTGAAACTATACGTGATTGCACAACGTTTAAAATGCGTACTTTCCCGAGGAGGTCTGTTTTGCAGCGCGGCCAAAAAAAATGTAAACTAATGCGATGACTCACGCTTGCACGTGCAACAGCGGGCATGGCCGCTCGACGACTTCCTTTTTCAGTGGACAGCCTCGACAGTTGGTTTACTAATATTGTTTTTCCCTCGCCGCCGTCGTGTCTTAAACGAGAAGGCCATAATTCAGAATGCAAGAGAACAATGAGCTGTACAATAAAGCATCAATCGAGGTAGTAGAACACAATGAAGGGACATATAACAAGTTGTACACGGAAGCTTGCCGTACAGGGCCTGATCACGCACGGGAATGCCAAGAAAAAAAAATCGAATTCTTAGTATGACATGCCAGATGGTTGGTTAGATTGCATTTTCGAAGTATGATTCACTCGGGCATGTTGCAAAACTCGTTACATTAGTGGCTTCAAACCATTGCAAAACTCTTTAATTAGTATTCGCACCGTTATCGTCTAATGCCGATGTTGATTCTTCGATAATTGTTTTTTTTCGAGCTTGAGCGTTTTCTCTTCCACTATTTTTTACGACCGGCTGGGTATACTCACCATTCTCGTAAATGCAAATCAATCAATCAATCAATCAATCAATCAATCAATCAATCAATCAATCAATCAATCAATCAATCAATCAATCAATCAATCAATCAATCAATCAATCGATCAATCAATTGATTGATTGATTGTCAATCGGTTAGTCGTTCAATCAATCAAATGATCATTCATTCAATCAATCGGTCAATTAATTTAATGACCATTCATTCAATCAATGGGTTGGTCAAATGATTATTCAATCAATCAATGGGTTAGTCAAATGATTATTCAATCAACGGGTCAGTCAAATGATCATTCAATCAACGGGTCAGTCAATAAATTGGTCAGTCTAATAGTCAATTAATCAGCGAATAAATCACCAATAAATTGACCACTTGGTCGATAAAACAGACCACAAATCAATCAGTCAATAACACGAGAAAGATAAGGTACCCTTAACATGCGTGTTAGATCGCGTTTCTCAGCAGCGGGTCAACAAGATAAGACAGCTTGGCGAACAGAAGTCCCCTTCACGAATCTTTAGATTCTTGCTGACGGTTCTCTTGTTCACTGCTCATCGCTCCATCATCGATTGCGCTATTGTGCACCACCTCGGTTATACGATCGCTCTCGAGCACAGCACAGGGTGCCCCCCCTTTTTTTAATAGCGTCATACAGCAATACACAGTTTGTCTGCTGGCACAAACGTTACGTGTTGCAACGCATCATGAAGGGCAGTGTCCAGTCAAATTCTAGCGGTTAGAATTCGACTATTTTCACGAGGCTATGGAGCACTTTTTTTTCTTATTGCAAATATAGTTAAGCAATCAATAAATAAAAGACGCACGTTTCGCACTGTCTACGATTAGACACATGTATGTTCATTCAGCAATACAAAATAAGTGAAACACACGCGCGACAAGTGACACCACACAGACGGCAACTCCTTTTCTGGGTAAACGAAAATGTATAGCTTCAAAGCGCGTCCGAAAGGAATCGGCGTTGGGCTGCCTTGTCTAAACAGAGCCATCCATTCTGTGCCTCTGCTGAAAGACGAAACGCAGACTCCGCACGCACGGCAGTGAGCTCCCAGACACGGGCACCGCCAAGGTCAGCGTTCACTCGTGGCTGACCCAAAAGCGAGCGTAAAACAGCCCGCGAAGAACAGTCGTGTGCTATGTGGTGCCGCATAGAATATTGGGAGTGGCAAGGCAACGTGGAGTGTTTTCCTCCGCTTATGCACTGGGGCCTTGGAGCCTCCAATTAATCGTATAAAGTGTGACTCTTATTACATTTTAATATGTTTAAATTTCGGACCACGATTATTCACCTAAGCATGCGGAAAAACGTGAACCCCGTAGGGTCATACGTTCTTGGTTATCTGAAGGACGATTTAAGTTGTGTCTATATCAGCAAGCCAATTACTACGCACTTCTACATCACTATATACAGCTGCTATAACTATATATAGTTGCTATAACTATATATATAACTATATATATGTAGTAACTACATATAGTTGCTTGTTTACAACTTGTTTTATACGAATTTGTGTTCTATGGCTAGAACTAAACGAGCAAATAATTTATCTCTTCAACTGCGGAGTAGTGTAAAGGCTTCCTGAGCCTAATTACTCTGTCGCTCAAGCACGTATTGTTTCTCGGCATTTAACATGAGTGCTTGTAGACACTTTGCTTCATATTTTTTTATTAACCTTTACGCTCATGCAAAACGTTTCCAAAAGCAGCATGCCAAACTCTTTATGAACTGGAACGCCCATTTTACACTAAGTAGGTTCATTTTATGTATGCTCGCTTTGTGGAGCTACATGTTAATGCTGCGGTGCAGATTGCATGATTAATTGGCCGGAGGGAGAGAGAAACGTCCCCTTTCATAAATAACCGAACGTGTGACATCTGGTTTAACGCAAACAACTCAATCTGCAATATCTTGCAATGCAGTGCCGTCTTCTACAACACACCTGTGCACTTTCACGGGACAATTGAATACGCTGCATTTGGGAATCGACGTATGGGTATCTCACGTTGTACTATGATTAGTGAAAGAAGGCACTTTAATCAGCCGAATAGTGTGTGGGATATTGCACTAAAGACCACATTATTGTGCCTCTCTGGTAGATTACTACTTTTGGTTACTTATATCTCTTATGATAGGTGATGTCAGCCACTCAATACTGAACCGCGTTACTTCGTTTACATTAACTCGACGTCAGTGCGTCGAGTCGGGAACCGAGCTCACTCATGCCGACCCGACCGCTCTTGCACGCATAATTTCCAAGCGGGCTTGTGTACTTTGCCGCAGCGCTCATTCGGCCAGACGCGCTGCGTCGACACGAATCCGGTGAACAGTTTTCACTCCGGCAAGTCACCCCTGGCTTGACTTATTTGGGATCCCGTTTGCGTAAAGCGTTCGCGTACTAATCTGTTTGTGTACTGGGGAACGGCGTTGGGGCTTTAAAAAGAAGTGGAGAGAGAGAGCGAGAGAAATGTGGAGCCACAGACACACCATCCCAGTCTGCCGCTATCACTGTGCTCTCTCGCTTGTCTATCGCAACAAAGAAGCATTAAGGCTACAGCCGCTTGTGCAAGTGACGCGTAGTTCGTAATGACGATGATGATGATGATGACGACGACGATGAACTACATTTATGGCACGTAACAATTAGTTCGCATCGACGATGATGTTGATGATGATGCTGATACTGATGAGTTATATTGATGGTGCACACAAGCAAGAGAGGTGTGCCATGGATAGTGCGGAACGAGGTTGGAGTTCATGCGAGCACACACGTGCAATGTCCGTGAGCCGGCGCAAATAGCAGGGAAAGATAGTGTACCTCGGGCCCGTGCCGTGTAGTGTAGGAATATCATCTCTATCACCCCCTGATTCCTGCTGGGTGGTCAGTGGCGAGGTTGTGAGCGTTCCTCAATGAGTGGGCACCATGCTCCCGGATGATGCTGTGCCCCGGCCATCGTCGCGTCGGGGCGCCCGCCGCAACGGACGACGCTCAACCGCCGCGTCGCCGTACCTGTGCCAGACACGTATGCCCCGTCTTTCGTGCAGGTATATGGCAAGCCGCAGTCCATCGCCTTCCTTATGCTGCTGCGAAATCTCGAGAAGCTCGACCCCGATGACACAGCCAGGTGAGTAAAACTCTACACCATGGACGCAGTGTGTCAGTGGTCTTTTGGGAAGACGTGAGCACGCTAGAATAGTTCGGTGCAAGCCACCAATGGCCTTGAACCAATGTTTTGGTTATTAAAGCCCCTAGATTTAAAATTTTTCTTAAATAAAAGAATTTCGTTGAAATGCTAGGCCCGGCGGTGTCCTCATATAAAATCTGATTTTTTTCGAATAGTTGTATGGGGACCTCGAAGATTTCCTCGAGTTTTAGAGTTTCCTATAAGTTGCCCTTCATACTTTCACATTTGCTAGTCTTATACCACAGAAAACATGACACAGATCGATGGTGCTAGGCTAATAATAATAATAATATCTGGGGTTTAACGTCCCAAAACCACGATATGATTATGAGAGACGCCGTAGTGGAGGGCTCCGGAAATTTTGACCTCCTGGGGTTCTTTAACGTGCCTCTAAATCTAAGTCCCCGGGCCTCAAGCATTTTCGCCTCCATCAAAAATGCGGCCGCCGCAGCCGGGATTCCATCCCGCGACCTTCGGGTTAGCAGTCGAGTGCCATAACCACTAGACCACCGTGGCGGGGCGATGGTGCTAGGCTAAATGCGGCTAAGAAAACACGTTATTGGTTTAGTGGACGTTTTAATGAACAGTGCTCACTTCGGTATATCTCCCTTGAAAGCACGGGCAGTCTATAAGAACAAAATCGTTTTCACCCGAAGGGCAACGAGAAAGAAAACGTCTTATGGATAACACGTTCTAATTAACACTCTGGGAAAAACTTGCGATTGTTAACAGGAATTTGGCTGTATAATGACAGGTCGCGACTCGTTGAAGCTATCAGAAAGATTTGAGCTCGTGGATAGGCCTCTTGTTACGCGTCAACAGTAGCACATCTGTGAGCGGTTGGTCGCTTCGAAACAAAAAATTGTCGCTGCTTGTAATATAATCGCTTAGCGCTCAAGTGTACCAAGCAAACAGGAACTAATCTGGATGTCGGACGCATTTAAAGCCTGCAGGATATATATATATATATATATATATATATATATATATATATATATATATATATATATATATATAATACGTAGATTATGAAGAGTCTGGCTTCGGTTGCCGTAGAACAAAATAGGAAAAATATATATACGCTTCTAAAAAACTGTTTATTGGTGACGTTTCGATCGGAGACCGATCTTCAGCAAGACAAAATTTACCAGGCGCCGATGCGATATATATATATATATATATATATATATATATATATATATATATATATATATATATATATATGAGAACTAACAGACAATGATGCCAAGGAAAGTATAGGGGACGTTATTAGAAGTAATTGTAATGCAAATGTGAAGAAAGGGAAGTGGACGAAAAGATAACTTGTCACCGGCAGGATCCGAACCTGCGACCTTCGAATAACGCGTCCGATGCTCTACCACTGAGCTACGGTGACGGTCATCCCTCCGTCCACTTTATAGGGTATATACGTGTACTTAAACGTGGGAGCGTCAGTCAGCGCCGCCTGTTGCCATTACGGCGAGTGTGGAACACTCTTTTTGCCAGTAGGCGTCACGTAGCACGTGATCTTATTACGAGCTGGCAGCTGACTAATAATCCCTCGCATACCACCTGAAGGCAACAAGTCTGCCAGAACGAGACCCTCGTTATGAACTAAGGAAAGGAGTGTGAACTTAAGGGCTCGTTTGCTTTGTTAAACACATTATTAATGAGAACTAACAGACAATGATGCCAAGGAAAGTATAGGGGACGTTATTAGAAGTAATTGTAATGCAAATGTGAAGAAAGGGAAGTGGACGAAAAGATAACTTGTCACCGGCAGGATCCGAACCTGCGACCTTCGAATAACGCGTCCGATGCTCTACCACTGAGCTACGGTGACGGTCATCCCTCCGTCCACTTTATAGGGTATATACGTGTACTTAAACGTGGGAGCGTCAGTCAGCGCCGCCTGTTGCAATTACGGCGAGTGTGGAACACTCTTTTTGCCAGTAGGCGTCACGTAGCACGTGATCTTATTACGAGCTGGCAGCTGACTAATAATCCCTCGCATACCACCTGAAGGCAACAAGTCTGCCAGAACGAGACCCTCGTTATGAACTAAGGAAAGGAGTGTGAACTTAAGGGCTCGTTTGCTTTGTTAAACACATTATTAATGAGAACTAACAGACAATGATGCCAAGGAAAGTATAGGGGACGTTATTAGAAGTAATTGTAATGCAAATGTGAAGAAAGGGAAGTGGACGAAAAGATAACTTGTCACCGGCAGGATCCGAACCTGCGACCTTCGAATAACGCGTCCGATGCTCTACCACTGAGCTACGGTGACGGTCATCCCTCCGTCCACTTTATAGGGTATATACGTGTACTTAAACGTGGGAGCGTCAGTCAGCGCCGCCTGTTGCCATTACGGCGAGTGTGGAACACTCTTTTTGCCAGTAGGCGTCACGTAGCACGTGATCTTATTACGAGCTGGCAGCTGACTAATAATCCCTCGCATACCACCTGAAGGCAACAAGTCTGCCAGAACGAGACCCTCGTTATGAACTAAGGAAAGGAGTGTGAACTTAAGGGCTCGTTTGCTTTGTTAAACACATTATTAATGAGAACTAACAGACAATGATGCCAAGGAAAGTATAGGGGACGTTATTAGAAGTAATTGTAATGCAAATGTGAAGAAAGGGAAGTGGACGAAAAGATAACTTGTCACCGGCAGGATCCGAACCTGCGACCTTCGAATAACGCGTCCGATGCTCTACCACTGAGCTACGGTGACGGTCATCCCTCCGTCCACTTTATAGGGTATATACGTGTACTTAAACGTGGGAGCGTCAGTCAGCGCCGCCTGTTGCCATTACGGCGAGTGTGGAACACTCTTTTTGCCAGTAGGCGTCACGTAGCACGTGATCTTATTACGAGCTGGCAGCTGACTAATAATCCCTCGCATACCACCTGAAGGCAACAAGTCTGCCAGAACGAGACCCTCGTTATGAACTAAGGAAAGGAGTGTGAACTTAAGGGCTCGTTTGCTTTGTTAAACACATTATTAATGAGAACTAACAGACAATGATGCCAAGGAAAGTATAGGGGACGTTATTAGAAGTAATTGTAATGCAAATGTGAAGAAAGGGAAGTGGACGAAAAGATAACTTGTCACCGGCAGGATCCGAACCTGCGACCTTCGAATAACGCGTCCGATGCTCTACCACTGAGCTACGGTGACGGTCATCCCTCCGTCCACTTTATAGGGTATATACGTGTACTTAAACGTGGGAGCGTCAGTCAGCGCCGCCTGTTGCCATTACGGCGAGTGTGGAACACTCTTTTTGCCAGTAGGCGTCACGTAGCACGTGATCTTATTACGAGCTGGCAGCTGACTAATAATCCCTCGCATACCACCTGAAGGCAACAAGTCTGCCAGAACGAGACCCTCGTTATGAACTAAGGAAAGGAGTGTGAACTTAAGGGCTCGTTTGCTTTGTTAAACACATTATTAATGAGAACTAACAGACAATGATGCCAAGGAAAGTATAGGGGACGTTATTAGAAGTAATTGTAATGCAAATGTGAAGAAAGGGAAGTGGACGAAAAGATAACTTGTCACCGGCAGGATCCGAACCTGCGACCTTCGAATAACGCGTCCGATGCTCTACCACTGAGCTACGGTGACGGTCATCCCTCCGTCCACTTTATAGGGTATATACGTGTACTTAAACGTGGGGAGCGTCAGTCAGCGCCGCCTGTTGCCATTACGGCGAGTGTGGAACACTCTTTTTGCCAGTAGGCGTCACGTAGCACGTGATCTTATTACGAGCTGGCAGCTGACTAATAATCCCTCGCATACCACCTGAAGGCAACAAGTCTGCCAGAACGAGACCCTCGTTATGAACTAAGGAAAGGAGTGTGAACTTAAGGGCTCGTTTGCTTTGTTAAACACATTATTAATGAGAACTAACAGACAATGATGCCAAGGAAAGTATAGGGGACGTTATTAGAAGTAATTGTAATGCAAATGTGAAGAAAGGGAAGTGGACGAAAAAGATAACTTGTCACCGGCAGGATCCGAACCTGCGACCTTCGAATAACGCGTCCGATGCTCTACCACTGAGCTACGGTGACGGTCATCCCTCCGTCCACTTTATAGGGTATATACGTGTACTTAAACGTGGGAGCGTCAGTCAGCGCCGCCTGTTGCAATTACGGCGAGTGTTATCTTTTCGTCCACTTCCCTTTCTTCACATTTGCATTACAATTACTTCTAATAACGTCCCCTATACTTTCCTTGGCATCATTGTCTGTTAGTTCTCATTAATAATGTGTTTAACAAAGCAAACGAGCCCTTAAGTTCACACTCCTTTCCTTAGTTCATAACGAGGGTCTCGTTCTGGCAGACTTGTTGCCTTCAGGTGGTATGCGAGGGATTATTAGTCAGCTGCCAGCTCGTAATAAGATCATGTGCTACGTGACGCCTACTGGCAAAAAGAGTGTTCCACACTCGCCGTAATGGCAACAGGCGGCGCTGACTGACGCTCCCACGTTTAAGTACACGTATATACCCTATAAAGTGGACGGAGGGATGACCGTCACCGTAGCTCAGTGGTAGAGCATCGGACGCGTTATTCGAAGGTCGCAGGTTCGGATCCTGCCGGTGACAAGTTATCTTTTCGTCCACTTCCCTTTCTTCACATTTGCATTACAATTACTTCTAATAACGTCCCCTATACTTTCCTTGGCATCATTGTCTGTTAGTTCTCATTAATAATGTGTTTAACAAAGCAAACGAGCCCTTAAGTTCACACTCCTTTCCTTAGTTCATAACGAGGGTCTCGTTCTGGCAGACTTGTTGCCTTCAGGTGGTATGCGAGGGATTATTAGTCAGCTGCCAGCTCGTAATAAGATCACGTGCTACGTGACGCCTACTGGCAAAAAGAGTGTTCCACACTCGCCGTAATGGCAACAGGCGGCGCTGACTGACGCTCCCACGTTTAAGTACACGTATATACCCTATAAAGTGGACGGAGGGATGACCGTCACCGTAGCTCAGTGGTAGAGCATCGGACGCGTTATTCGAAGGTCGCAGGTTCGGATCCTGCCGGTGACAAGTTATCTTTTCGTCCACTTCCCTTTCTTCACATTTGCATTACAATTACTTCTAATAACGTCCCCTATACTTTCCTTGGCATCATTGTCTGTTAGTTCTCATTAATAATGTGTTTAACAAAGCAAACGAGCCCTTAAGTTCACACTCCTTTCCTTAGTTCATAACGAGGGTCTCGTTCTGGCAGACTTGTTGCCTTCAGGTGGTATGCGAGGGATTATTAGTCAGCTGCCAGCTCGTAATAAGATCACGTGCTACGTGACGCCTACTGGCAAAAAGAGTGTTCCACACTCGCCGTAATGGCAACAGGCGGCGCTGACTGACGCTCCCACGTTTAAGTACACGTATATACCCTATAAAGTGGACGGAGGGATGACCGTCACCGTAGCTCAGTGGTAGAGCATCGGACGCGTTATTCGAAGGTCGCAGGTTCGGATCCTGCCGGTGACAAGTTATCTTTTCGTCCACTTCCCTTTCTTCACATTTGCATTACAATTACTTCTAATAACGTCCCCTATACTTTCCTTGGCATCATTGTCTGTTAGTTCTCATTAATAATGTGTTTAACAAAGCAAACGAGCCCTTAAGTTCACACTCCTTTCCTATATATATATATATATATATATATATATATATATATATATATTGCCACGCGTGTTTCTTATTCTCGCGTTTGCTGTATTCGCTTTTCGCCCACAAAGACTGACATTAACGCTCGGCGCAGACCACGCCTTAGTGTTCGAGAACCTTCGCGATTATAGTAGATCGTCTTGTTAAGATTGCACGCCGGACGCGAACCGACCAGCTTATTCTAGAGCTTGCACGACCAACACGGAGATTATATGGAGACACGGAGATTATGGGCACTTCGTATGAAGGAAAGGCCGCACTAGAATGATCTCTCCCAATACTCCATTGCGCCGTTTCTAAGAAACGAGTAGGTGCTCGTCACATCTGGCGTAATGCAAAGTTCGCTGCGGGTAGCAGCTAGTCGGATTTGTTTGTCGTCGTCTGGGCTCCTTCCGTTCGTTTGGTTCATCACTCACACTGTGCAGGAAGCCGCTGCAAGCAAACACGACCAAAACCGGTATGCACGTTTATACAGAGACCACCGTGCTGAGTTACGCCATACCAACAACGAGGGAACCAGCTCGAGGCCGTCGCTATGGTCCGTTTCATACATCAGGTGCGACGCTGTGGAAGCTGCGCAAGAATTTCGGTCAGCAAAATGAGGAAGTCCGCGCGTCTCGCGCTTGGATTTCGTCGTTGTAAATGTGGCTTCCGAGATCGGGTCCGGCTGCGCGCTACTGGAACTAATCGCGGAGGCCACGATAAGAAAAAGAAGACTCTAAGAGATCCAGAAACCTCTATCGACAACCGTACAAGTAACGGGATTTTTTTATTTTTAAGGCTCAAAGCATCTCAATTTATTACTCAGTCTTAAAACGAAAGAAAAAAAATTCGTGACGGGTGGTAAAATCATTGAACTATTTCTTGGTGCGAACGCATCTACTGCGAGAACTCTCGCTAGCTTCCATAGCGTAGCACCGAATGTATGAAATCGAGTATAGCCATTTAGGTCCCGCAAACCATTGAATGGAAGGCTTTTGCTACATTGTTAGGGTGACGGTGTTACAGACATTTACTAGGCAACTTTTAATTTATACAGCTGTCAACTTACTTTGAGTACTCTCAGTCACCGAGATATTATCGAGGAGCTGAGTGGTCTAATGAGCTGGTTGGGGTTATAACAGGTGGTAACGAACAATAGGCGGCAGAAGTGGTCACAAGAGGCGGCAAAGTAGACTAATAGAAGAAGAGGCATAAAAAAGCAAACACACAGTCACATTTGTCAAAAACGATCACGCTAGTTGTGATACACGACTGTTTGTCGCACAGCACCCCGTGCAAGTGAGCAAGCGACATTTATTGAGGTTTGCGGCAGGAAAAAGCTGGCGCAGTGTTTTTGTTAGCTAAATAGTTAATTGTGGATGTGCCTGTTTGGATTAGCCCTACATTAATTGAATGACTGTTTATTTAGAATGACTACTTTTGGAATAAGAGGGGAAAGGGAACAAGTAAGAAAATTGAACTGTTGATCAAGATAATGTGCTTCGTGGCACAAAAAAAGAGAGAAAAAAGTCCGGTGTTTACGTAACACGGTCGTGGTAGTCGGTTAGGCTCAGGCGGCTTTGTTGAGATATAGGGTGTCCAATGAATTCAGCATACATTCATGCAAATACTAGTACATAGCTAATTCTTGAAGCTGGAGGGCGCCAAAGAGTCACACTCTGAAAAACACTGTCACCCTATGTGACGCACTGCTTTGACTCTGAATAATGCATCTCGCGTACGTTTCCTAGCCTAAACGCCGCGCGCCTTGTATACTTCCACGTCACGAGCACCCCTAAGTCTTGATAGCAAAGTAGCGAGCGTTGTGCTTTCAGTGAAAGAAACTCAAGTAAGCCAGTTGACGATTACTGTTGCGCGACAGAAAGACGCTACGAGAGGTTTAACTGATGTATTAGTGTAGCGCCTTAGTCGGATAAGCGAGATATTTAATGCCTCACTTTCTTAGTTCCTCAACCGTACATCTTACATCTTATATGCGCTGAAATGGCTTGCCTTTCGTCCGTGGCTTTACGGGAGTAAAAATTGCAAAGAAACAGCTCTTCGAATGCAGGATCAGGGGACGTCGGCCGTCCTTATCGTCAAAAACCTTCGTGACCGTAACCGTTCTGTTATAAACAATGATTGACAAGTCCGACTTGGTAAAAGTATGGGACAGACCTTTGCACTCCCTCTTAGGTGACTAGGGGGAGGGGTACCCCCTCTGCACCCCCCCCGCCTCGTGTGCGCACGCCTATGCCGAGCGCCATCCGCAGACTCGTCGTCCTCGACGGCCGACTCACCCTCGTGCCATTCCTGGCGCAATCTGTATCGCCATGGACTCGAGCCAAACGGGAACGGCGAGTTGTCGCGTTCATTTGCAAGGCGTATTGTGCACTCAGCGCGGTCACATAGCTGTCAGCGTCTGTCTTTTCACGCCAGGCCATTAGTGGTGCCTCGTGCCGGTGACAGGGTGCGCGAGCGACAAATGCCGTTCATTTCGCGCAACTTCCATGTGAATAAAGGGAAAATAGACAACCACCCGTTTGTAGCACGAAGCCGCAAGGAAATCCGTACGGATTTCTCAGGAAGAAAAAGCTTCTTAGTTGCCGAAAAAATTCGTCCTGGTTCGGGGTTCGAACCCAGGACCAACGCCTATGAGGGGGCGGTCGCTCTACCAATTGCGCTAACCAGGAAGCTAGGAATTGGCAGCGCGAGGGCGTAGAATCCATCGACAACTCGGAGCATGTGGATAGAAGTAATGCAAAGGAAGCCCCAGTCCCAAGGTGGAAGGGCTAATAAAGGGAAAATAGACAACCACCCGTTTGTAGCACGAAGTCTATTTTCCCTTTATTAACCCTTTCCGCCACCTTGCGGGATTCCGCAGAACTCCTTTGCATTAACTTCCATGTGTGGTGCACTCAAGTATGGATAAAACGCGAAGAGCAAGCGTTTGACGGGTAAAAACTGAAATGGGAACATTGTTCTAGACAGCTCAATGAAGAGGAATGTCTTAGGGCTGTATCGTCCCCTCGAATGATCGATGGCTAAGTGCGCAAAATTGGAAATGGGACGCTACACAATAAAATACGCAGAAGGATCGATTGGCGATCGAGCGCCGGAAGATCGAGCTAGTCATCAAAGACTGCGCACATCCGACCTTTCTCTACATGTCTCTTCTTGTGGTTGACCTGCTTCCCAATTGGGGCTTAGAAATCACTTATATGACAACTGACTCATTCTATTGAAATTTATTGGCGGTTGTACAGATGATACAACAGCGAATGATGAAAATTTATTTTATGGCTGTTGTATGTATGGTTGGTTCTATTTTATGGCCGTGAACTTTTTGATTCCGATTTAGCCCTTTTGCTGTCCCCGACTACGTCTCCTATTAGATGATAAGCATGCTCGACTTCTCACCTGCAGGTCACGGGATCGAATCTCGGCCGCGACGGCCGCATTTTCGATGGAGGCGAAATAGCTTGAAGCCCGTGTACTTAGATTTAGGCGCACGTTAAAGCACTCCAGGTGGTCGAAGCTTTCAGGGCCCACTACTACGGCTTCCTTCATAATCATATCGTGGTTTTGTGACGCTAAACCACAATTACTATTATTCCATGATAAATATCCACTTGCTCCTAACTGACCAATGGTTATTTGTCCTTCGCATTATGTTACCTGCTCAGGACCACTTCTTCTTGTAATGTCGGCTTGAATGTTGGCTGCCTCTCTTTGTTCTCGTATCCACCCTGCTTTCTTCCTGTCTCTTAATGTTATGGCTATAATTTTTCATTCCATCGCACGTTTCGTGGCCCTTGAAATCTCAAGTCTCTTGGTTATGCTCCAGGTTTCCGCCCCATATGTTAGTACTGCCAGTAAACAGTGGTTGCACTCGTTCTGCTTTAGCGACAGCAGTAAATTTCATGTCATCATTAACAAAGAGCTGATTTATTAAGGCAAAAATAAAGTGGCAGTACAACGGCGCTGAATCTGTCCAACCTTCTGGCTGACATAAATAAAAGATGAAGCTGTATCATTCCAACTGTCTCACGTATTCGATTGACACGTGTACCAGTCCCGTGACATTTCCAAATGCCAAATGCTTTTATTGGCACATGTAGAGGGAGGCATTATGTTGGAATTCTTCATAACAACTCTTGAGTGTTCTTTTTTCAATTAAAGTATTGCTCGTATCTCGCGTGTCCATACGCGTAGATTAGGCGAAAAAACATTAATGAAAATGCTAATAAAACGGGACGGTGGGCCGCTTGTCCTTTGTCCATGACTTCAGGCCACCGAAGTAACCAATGTGGAATAGCCCTGTGGAATAAGCTGCTGGGGCGACACAATGCGACCAGACTGTTGATATCGTGGTGTTTGGTCCACTATTATGTAAAACAGCGCGCTTATACATAACGCAGAATGTTCTGTTAGATATCCCTATGGCACCTGAAGACAAGTCAGGGACGTAATTTCATTTTCATTTTATTTATTAATTTTTCGGACAATACAAAGCATTACCCGTGGTCAAGAAAAAAAGAGGTGGTTTACCTCCTGACGTGGTCCTGCTCGCGCTGGGCGTAACGGCGGCAGTGCTTACTTAGCCATACAGATTTGAAATACAAAATGTACGAAATATACAGAATCACCAAAGCAGCACTCAGCTTGACCACAAAACAATTCTACACAATACAATGTCATGACAAAGAGCAACAGGTGCTAGTATTTAGCATAGCTGCCGCATTTAGGCACAATTAGGTCCAAGGAGTGCAAAATAAAAATCCTTACAATGCGCACATATATACATGCATTTGCACACATGTACACAAATATATACACACACATTGCATGGGAGACTGTAGCTCACTCAACCGTGCCTAAAAGTACTCTCCAGATCGAATATTATAAGCCACTAGTATGTTAAGAACGGGATAAGCCTTCTTTGACGACTCAACGG